>JAGKQL010001190.1:21534-53314 GCA_018398635.1 Cyprinodon brontotheroides
ACGAAACTTTTTTTGGAACGTCATTGAACAGCGCTGACGACCCGGTGAGTAGCATATTTTAAAAAAAGAACGTTTAAGGTTGTTTTAAGGACATTATCGGACATGCACTATGGAAGCCATTCTGAAGCAGCCAGGGGGGGATTCTGCATGGGCCAAATAGCAGAGACAGGACCAACTGTCAAAATGTTGGTGTCGATCATTCGAATGCATCCTGGACACTACAGAAAATGGGCTAAAAGTGTTAAAAAACGGAATTTTCCTTTAAGAAAGAAAAAGCAACCTTAAAAGGAGGGAGCAAACTCAGGTTTCAGCTCTCAAAAACCTGTATTGCAAAAATGACCCAAACGACTTACCTTTACAGAGGCATGGCCCAGTATCGGGTTTTACAGGTCAACAACAACCTCAATGACTCCCCATTAGTTCAGCCATTGTGAAAACAAAAACGGACAGCTCCCACCCTTAGGCTAGATCTGTTAGGATTCGGGTCAGCGTGAGGGGTCTTCCCTTTAGAAGATCTTCAGAGGAGAGCTCTGACAGGCTGACGCACCGGCAGCTGATTTCGGATGATTGACTGGTGGACCTTAAAGAAGCTGAGGAACAGTCGCTCATCGCTCGATGGTCCCACTTGTTGGTCAGAGTCAACTCCTGAAATCATGCTTTGGAAGATCTAAGATAACCTAAGTAATTATGCGTTTCCTTTCAGGAAAAAGACGAGCTGTCAAATCCAAGCCGAGAACTGCGTCTGGAGATTAAAGCCGTCTCTGCCAAGACCGATCATCTCTGCCTGCCGCTCTCCATCAATCTCCACCATTCCCCCCTCGGACACGCTCCCGGATCCAAGCCCTTCCCTCTACGCAGCCGCCTTCCAACAAACAGTAAGCCGGTTCATTCAAACCCACCAAGATCTCTCATCACCGGCCCCTGCTAACAATTTCCCTCTTCAACAGAACCCGAGCTGAATCCGCCTGGCCACCCAGAGGAGCCTAAATTAACTGTTTGAATAAACTTAAATAAACGTTCACAGAACAGATAACTCAGGTCTCGTGTGAACTTGCATGTGGGTCAAGAGACTAAAATCCAACATGACAAGATCAGTTAATGGCTGAGAATTTGAGTTTCAGTTTCTTAAACTTGCGTTATGAGACGGGGCTCGGTTCCGGTCACTGGCAGTGCTCTGTTAGCCAGAGGAAATATTTGTAGCCAATCTTTTAAATGTTCTCATTTGTGTCTGGTAAATCTCAGGTCTTCACTTCGTCCTGTCATTGTACTTATAGCCCATCCAGTTCAACAACCAGCAACATTTACTTCACAGCTGTAGCTGATGGTGTCTTCCTGTCTTGATGTTGTTTTAATTTATACCCATATTATATTCCTCCTTATATAGAGGTGGTCCAACTAATGACCAAACAAAAACACTATTTTGTAATCTGAATTTTTCAGTCTATATGCTCAACCTTATTTAAATACTTTTAGGTCCAGTTCTCAGCTAGAATATTCCAGAAACTATTTACCTCCAGCTTTCTTTCACAGATCCAATGGTATTTATCTTTACATGCTGCATCATTCCAGTTGTTTAGCCTTCGCAATTCTGTAATTTGTCCACAGTCTTCGTTACCATAGGCACTGTTTGGCTCATATTCATCCCAGAAACTGCAAAAGAAAAAAAAAATATTTGCAAATAAGTTTAGAGACTTCATACTTAAAACACGGCTTGCTGCTAAAGCTCCCTTTTATCCTAGACCTCTTTAGTTCATATAAAAGAACTGACTAACCGGTTTTTGTTCTGATGTCTGAGATGTTATGCAAAGCAAAATAATCAATTACTCTTTATTTAGAGAAGACACCACAAGGGTCCTCTCTAAATAATAAACAAATAAGAAAGCAAAGCTATATATGGAAAGAGAAAAATCTGCCTTTAACATTCATAATGTTGCTCTAAGGAACTACAGTATATGTGAGATTTATGGCAAAATCCTAAAATATGTCAAAATAGAAGATTTGATAAAGAAATTATTAAGAACAGAGAATGATAAATAAAACCTACACTAATTTAAAAAAGTTTATTCATTGCATAAATAAATAAAATAAGTAATGTTAGAAAAATTACAACGGCTCTGTAGCTGTCCCTCTTCTATTTCCCTTTCAAACTCTTGCATCCCTCCGTGGTCCGCTTCGGCCGGCCCCTTTCACCTGCCATCGTCCTCTTTGGGTCCTTTGGACATTTTGGCTTTCGGGCCGTGACTTATTGCGTTTCGTGTCACTCATTTGTGTCATGATGGGTTATGGAATCTAGCCCATATGCAGAACAACTCGGAGGCAGGGAAAAAGTTCAAAAGTTTATTTACAAGGATGTATATTAATGAGGACAGGACCAAGGTTAGGGAGACTGGTCAGGAATAGGTTCACCGCTGATCTGGAGAAGAGCAGAGCTGCAGAGAGGGGGGAACCTTGTGGGTCCAGAGGCAGTTGACAGGCCGAGGGCTGAGGGCTAGCAGAGCTGAGTGCAGGCAGGAGGAGAACTGAGAACTTGGCAGAGGCGGTCTGAGTGCCGGCAGGCAGATTCCAGGTTGAGAACAGAGTGTAGGAAGGTGGAGAGCTGAGAGCTGGGCAGAGGCAGTCTGAGTGCAGGTAGGCTGATTCCTGATGAGCTCTCTCTCTCTCTCTTGAGAGCTGGGCTGAGACAGTCAGAGTGCAGGCTGGGAGACTCCAGGTTTTGCTCTCTCTCTCTCTCTCTCTCTCCTGAGAGCTGGGTTGAGACAGTCTGAGTGCAGGGCTTACTGAGTGCTTGCAGGCAGATCACAGACAGAGTCTCTCTCCTAATTTTCCTCTGAGGGCGGCAGGCAGATGCTGACAGAGGAAGCCCTCCAGAGTTCAACAGAGAGCAGGCAGACGGATCACCGGCAGAGAAACTCTCCAGAGTTTCAGGTTAACAGGCAGGTTCAACCGTTACTGGCAAACACTCTGGCGTTGGAGTGTTAGTCTCCTCCTCCTTAAGTAGGCCCAAGGCTGATGAGGAGATGAAAGACAGGTGTTGCAGGTGAGCACAAGCCCTCAGGAAGGGATCCTTGGCACCCTCTGGTGGGCAAGCCTTGGATCCCAACAGACAGCAGAAGCCCTCAGGAAGGGATCCTCGGCGCCCTCTGGTGGGCAAACCTCCGGATCCCAACAATGCGAGCGTTTGGGACTCTTTCTTTTTGAATAATGTACTAGTACTGATAAGGTCTTCATGTTGGTGAGATTACACTGTATATATATCTTTGAATGGCCATTCCTATATGTAAATATTATATGTTCTTTGACTTTTTCCACTTTCTAATATATGGTGCCAAGCAAAATCAATTCATGTGTCGAGTCTCACTCCACTCCTAGAGCCAGACTGAGAAATCTTCTGATCTAGCCCAATACTTACCTGTTATACATAATTAGCTGTGACATACATGCTACACACACATAAAGTGTCATACAATACAGATACAATAACTTTACTAATGAGGTAAAATGTTGCATAATAAATTTTGATGACTAAACTTAAGGTAAAATGCTTATACACCCCCTGCACCAGACTGTAGAGGAGCTGAGCAGCTCCTTTAGCCAGAGACTTAGACACCCTGTTCGTAAGAATAGCGCTACCACAGGTCATTCATCCCGCCGCCACCAGACTCTATAATAATGCACTATAACAACAATAACTCCTGTAAAACCACTGTGCAGCTACATTATAGTTTTTTATTTATTGACTGTGCAATATCCTGTGTAATATGCTGAATGCAATATTCCTCCCACTGTATATAAGCCATCCGGATTGTACATATTTTTCTTTTCTTTTTTTTATTTTATTTTCTTTTTTTATGTGTGGCATACATGTACACTTGCACCTTTTAATCCTATTTGTCTTGATATACTGTATATATATTGCTTATTCTAATGCACCCTTTTTCCTCCCTGTTTGCACCTTTCAGTAACTTCTATGCCAATATGTGACGAGTGAAGTTCTCCGCTGTGAGATCAATAAAGCTCATCTAATCTAATCTAATTATACACACAGTGTCTCATCTACTCCATAAGCCTGAATAAGGCCTCATTATGACCATTAGAAGTCTTTTTAAGTTTTAGTTTATTAGTTATGTGAACACAGTTTAATTAAATATGATGAACTTAAAGTTAAATTTAAAGTTAGAAATAAAGCAGATTGTAATCGCCTTCCGATTTTTTTCATGTACCAAGTTAACTGCAGATTTGTAGATTTGTGTCTGTAATGCTACTTGTAATTTTTTGGTACTTGTAAATAACAGTTTGTGTATATCTTCTGTTACTCATAAATGTGAATGTTGAAAAAAAAAAAACAAGTATAAATAAATTCTTAATACAAAATAAGAGCCACCATCATGAAGTTGGTTGGAATTTAAATACTGTATTCAAGCTCCCTGGAGTTTGCAGCACCTATATCATGGTCCATCCAGTTCAGGAACTTAGACTTTGGCCAATTGCTCTCTGTTGCTCCCTCTTCTCACGTGCAGTGTTTCACTTTGGGACTATCAATGCATTTCCGAACCAAATGCTCTTGAGAAACATAAATAAATTCCTAGTCTTGTGATCAAATGAAACAATATTAAAGATAAATCATGCTACTACATTACATTAAGGAGGGAAACTGATTTTAATTAAATTTAAAGTATTTTTCATATTTTTAACTATTTTCTAATAGGCGCAGAGTTTGCTCGTGAGGGGGGGTCTTCTTTGGGCATGTATTGTTCTGTGCTTCAAAGCATGCAAAAAAATCTGTTCAGGTTATTCAGCAGAGAGATGTTGCTCTTACAGCTCTGTGGTGCAGGCTTGTAGTCGGTGATGACCTGAATGCCCTGCCATAGGCTCTGTGCATCTCTGCTGTCCTTGAAATGATGGTGACTTTCTGTGTGTACTCCCATTTTGCATGATTGATGCCACAGGATAGGTTGGCTCTTGCTGTTTTCAAGCCCTGTTCATCCCCTGCTCTGAAGGTGTCATCTCTGGCCCTCAGCAGCCCTTGGGCGCCACCTGTTAGCCAAATTTTGCAGTTTTCCTGGGTGATAATGGGATTGTATCAGTCACATCATCAATACATTTTTGATGAAGGAGGTTACATTGTCTCTGTACTTCTCAATGTCTGTATGGCCATTGTAGGCAGCTTTCTGTTTGAACATCTCCCAGTCTGTTGTTTTGAAAACAGTCTTGGACGGCAGCCAAAAAGTCCTCTGGCCACATCTTAACGGTACACTATGCAACCGGTGTTGATTTTCCAGCGAGGCTCCCCCCAGAGGGCGAAAGTAAAAGTGCACTGTCGTAAATTTGCACAGCTGTTCTCCTGGTTTCTCCGTCAAGCCAGGCGCGTTTGTTTTGAGCTTAGCAGACAGGCGAACTAACTAAGCATCTGACGCGTGTGACGCGCCGCAAACGCGCTGCTGCTCGAGATGGAAAAATTGAATTTTTGCTGCTCGACGCGCCGCGTCAACCAATCAGAGAAGCTGATCTGGGAGCTGGCAGGGAGAGAGACACAGCGCTGATGATCAGAGCGCTATGATCACTCCTCTTAAACAGTCTATTGACGCCTAAATTAACTTAAAATGCAGAAATCTGCCAGCAGAATATGTTCGCTTTTATTATCCTGCTGCCTGCAGTTTGGATTATTTAGATGAAAAACACCTACCAGCTGCCGCGATGAACCGCGAGGAGGCGGCCCGGCCAGAGGCTGCTGATGAAGGGATTCCTACTGTCGCAGCACCGCTGGTATGTGGGGGTCTGAGCGGCTCCGACAGAAAAAATATTGTAAGGCAGGATGATAATCTGAATGAACTGACTGCACTGATTACGTTTTCAGGTGTATTTTCTCACTTAAAAACATATTAAAACTACTTTATTCCCACTGATCACAGCAAATATAGCTGCAAGGCAGAAAAAGGATAGTGAAGCTCCGCCCAACGCGCGTCAGACACACTTTTGCACCGCGCAGCCAGAGCAGCAAAGCTGCTTCAGCCGCGCGTCAGAACTAACTGGTACAAGCAGTAAAAATGAAGCAGCAGACGCGATTTTGCTGCGTCGTCCGGTGTGAAAGCAGCACTGCACAAAGATCGCCACTGTGCTAGCAACGAGCATGCTTTTAACTGGGGGGTGTAGCAGTTCTCGCCGTAAAGCAAGACTGACTCTCACGAGACTTCTGAGCCTGTGGGTGCGGGTCGGTGCTCCTGCAATTGCAAGTGCGGTATTTCCCCCACAGACCACCGAGAATACCTTTGTTCAACCTGAAATGACTCATTTAATCATCCAAAACGTTATGGAACACATTAATTAACTGAAAAATGTTGCATAGTGTGCCTTTAATGTCTGTCAGGACTCCTGTTCCTGTCTGTGTGTTTGTGTTCTGTGTTTGTCTCCCTTCCTCCACCAGGAGGCGCCTGGTTCTGGTCCGCCTCCTCACACACCTGCTGATGGTTTCCTCATTAACGGAGTGTTCTTAAGCTGCTGACTGCCACTACCTCGACGCCAGAGTGTTTGCCAGTTTTGGGTACTCTAGCCAAGCTGAGTTTTGCTGAGTCAAACTGAGTTCTTGTCAACCTGAGTTTTACATTGTTTTTGTCTTTGTCTCTCGGCAGGAAGTCATCCTGCAAACTGGATTGTTCAGACCTTCTCTCCCTGGAAGGATCAACAGAGCTTCAAGCTGAGCTGGGGTTACAAACAGGAGGTTTGGACCCACTTTCCCTAAGAGATAGTTTGAGCTTCACACTGAGAAAGGGATTCATCTCCATTATGACCCATTCAAGTACCGCAGGAAATCTGAGTGGCAGTCAGTTTCTCCGTTCACCTACAAACAACGCATACTGGGTAAACCCTGTTCCGCCCTCCACCAAATCAGACAAACACTGAAACTACAGCATACAGACTGGAGTCAAAGATTCAACAACTTCTCTGGAAACGTGAGTCAGCAACCAAATCCTCTCCTCCAAGTTCACAAATCTATTTTCCCACTGAGCCTGAACTAATCGCTGTGCCTTCCCCTCACTTTTCTGTTCCGGTTGAGCAGTGTTCAGAGCAACACTTCTCCCTCTGTTTTACCTCTTCAATGAAACTTGTTAAACCTTTTCCCTGGTCTCCATGTTCGGTTTTCTGCATTTGGGTCTTAACTTTGTAAAATCATGACACTGAGGAGTTTTATGTCCCAATGCTTGTCATGCGAGGCAGTATACTTCCCCGACACATCTTGGTGTTAATGTTATTGAACATGTTATTAATAACAGTCAGGAAAAAATGAAAAGTATGAAAAAGTATAATGAGAGAGAAGGACTTAGAAAAATAGCGAAAGCTGCTTTTCCAAGTTTAAAAAAAAGGGAATGAAAAGGCGTTCATTACAGCAGTCAGCATGGAGCGAACAAGGGAGTATAAAAACAGCATGTCCGAGGATGAATGTACCAAGCCATAGTCAGTGTTGTGCCTGAACGCGTTCATTGAACGAAAGTTCATGAACTCGTTCATATTTTGGGCGAACGTGAACTGAACGTACTGCATTACTCCCGTATGAACGCATAGAACTCGCTCATTCTGGTGTCTGTGAACGCACGCTTTCAGTTCAACTCCGCTCAATAGGTTGCCAGATTTCTATAGAGTCCTCCAGGTAAAACCCCGCTAAATCACAATCGCGAAACAGGCCTTAATATGTAGCTGGAAAAACACCCAATCTAAGTAACACCAGCTACCAGCGCCGAGCTCACAGCCGCAAGGCCATCAAACAGGTAAAATGCAGCGGAAGCTTCACAGCAGCATGGAGGCTTACTTTAAAAACAGCTTTTGGCGACCAGGTGGTCGGTGAGGATGATGGTAACAAGTTTGCCCGCCGGCTTTCAGTAAAAAAAATCCCCGCACTTCAGTAACCTTTTAAATTCCTACCCCCTCAGCCTGGTCCCTCAGTTTGTGTTAGTAAAAATCTTCTTGGAGCCGAGGGTTCAATAGATCCGCGGACCCCTAGGGGCTCCACGGAGGTATTGGGGATGAGGGTCTGCATGGTTAGTTGATATTTTTATATCCAATTTTTTCCCCCACTAATTGAAATGTCTTTAAATACTCATTAACATGAAATCAACACTGTAGTAAACAGGTAATGGAGGCAGAAGATGTATTTCAGTCATCAATGCATTCAGCGACACACAGGAGCTTTCAAGCTGGAACATTTCCTTCACAACACCTGTCCCATCAACCAGGAATCAGAAAAACTTTAATAATCCCAGGGGAGAAATTATTTCTTTACATTACTCCATCTGTAATAGAGTGACTATAGGACACAATTTCATACAATATATATAGTTAGGGGTCCCTCCATCTCGCCATCAGTTTGGGGGGTCCTTGGTCTAAAACATAGAAGACCCTGTTCTGAGGTTTTACTATCCATGTAACTTGTTTGTTAAACCTGCCTGGTATAATTTTCCAGGATTCCAGTATTCCTTTTAGTATGTATTGAAATGGAAGTTCAAATGAAAAAAATTATTAAAATAAAAAAAAACATTTGCAATCCTTAAAGACCACTTTCCTATTTTTCTTTTTATCATTACTCATAAAAAAGACCATTCCAGCAGCACATTTATTCCTGATGCTTTGGAGAGAATATACTGTAGGGGTGTGACAGCTGCAGCTGCTACTATGGTGAAGGCGAATGGATAGCAATTGTGCCGCTAGCAAACAACAATGGGGAAGCTACGTCCCCAATGCCATACTACCGTAATGCCCTGGCTGGATGGACTGATTCACAAACTGATATGAAGATGAAATCTGACTCATTGTTTCAGTGCTACAACTGATAAAATAATCGCTGCCCGTGGTTCTGTAGTAGGCTTGGCAGGTGTAATCTGGAGCACATATGAAAATGAAAAAAAAGAACTATGAACTAGTTCGTTTTTTGAAATTGTGAACTATGAACTGAACTAGTTCATTTTAAAATGTGTGAACTGAACTTTGAACTAGTTAGTTCACGTAGAAAGAGAACTTTCCCAACACTGGCCATAGTGCGCTGTCCAAGAAATGCACAATAAATGCCACACACCAAAGAGGACACTACTTTAGTGTTTTAACCAGATGAAAACCCACTGTGGCCAGAGGGACTCCAGTTTTGTGACACAATGTTTCAGGTACAGAAAGGCCTACAACCTAATGTAATCTTAAGTGTACAAAACTTTTCTGATCAGGACATCACATTAACAAAAAAGGTAGTTTTAGGCACAGCACTACCAGCTACATCTGTTCTACATAGATGAAGATTCACAGTTGTTTGCTTCTGTGAATCATTCAGAATCACAACACCAAAGATAGTGATGTTTCCACAGAACGCTGGGATCCCCCATTTGATCTGAGTCACTTGAATGTCGTGAACTCGCAGGCGCACGCTTTTAGGAAATCCTATACACTACTGTTTAGGCTCTAAAACATTCTAAATGACTTTGTTTCGAGTAAATTATGGACGCTACCCACTCAGGACACTTGGAATACTTTGGACGAGCAGTATGGAGGAATATTGACACGTTTTTTTGTGGACTTTTATGGACCTTTCTGCCTCTGGCGCTATGGACCTCTATTATTTGAATGTCAGCAGACAGCAAGAAGCCTCCCAGATCTCCAGATGCATTTGAGATATCAAAAAAGTACTCCAGAGTGTTGTTCAGCATGGGGGTGAGTAGAAAATGAAGGCTAATCATGTTTTGGGTGTACTATTCCTTTAAGGGAACCCTGCTTCAGAAGCACCAATACATATAGCACAAGAACAAGGAGATGACCCACAGATTATTGTTTTGTTGCAGTCCAAATTGTCTGGCGCGAGGCCTTCACAGCATGTATTAAACAGAGTTGATCCACAGAGTCGGAGTTTATTCAAGAAATGGGATAAACTGGAGCTGGATAAAAAAGGGTGCTCTGGAAAAAGACTGCCCACCAGAAACAATTGGTTCTTCCAGAGCAATACAAAGCAAGGCTGTTAAATGAACTACATGACCAGATGGGTCATCAGGGCACTGATAGGACAGTATCTTTGATCAGGGATTGTTGTGTTTAACCCTATATTCAGCGTGAAAAAGAAGTAGTATGTGATGAAATGTACTTGTCTGAAACAAAAAAGCATAGCCAAAAGATTAAGAGCTCCCTTGTTAAACATAGTGATCATGCAGACATTTGAACTTGTGCCTCTGGATTTTCTCCATCTAGAGAGGTGTACAGGTGGCTATGAATACATGCTGGTGCTTGTGTATCACTTCATATCATTTGCAGAGGCCTACCCCACAATGTCAAAATCTGGAGAAACAGTTGCTGACAAAATCTTCAATGCTAATGCACTAAGATTAGCATTTCCAGCATGTCTACACCATGACTAGGGTGGCAAGTTTGAAATCCAACTCTTCTCTCAGCTGTCCACATATTGCAACATTGCAGAATCAAAAACTTCCCCATAGCACCCTCAGGGGAATGGTCACGTTGAAAGCTTTAATCGGACATAGATTCAGATGCTCAGATTATGATTGATTGATTATCGAAATAATCGTCAACTCATTTAGAAATTGATTAAGCATTAGCTGGAGTGTAGAAACTCTAAAATATGCCTTTAGCTGACAGAGTAATCCACCTTGAAGATAAATTATACAAAAAATGTAAAAGAATTATGAAAACATTTTGCATTTCTGATAAAAGAAAACGTTGCCCATTATTAATTGACTAATCGAAAAAAGAATTGACAGATTAATCAATTTACAAAATAGTCATTAATTCTAGCACTCAAATTTAGCATTGCAGACGCAAATCTGCTATGAAACAAAAATCTCTTCATGTGGCCTCAGCTTTTACTGTGACTAAATGGAATGTGCTCTTTTTAATCCCTTTGACATGAAAACTGGTTCAGAGCTCTACTTAACTTTTTCCTTCCCAGACAGAGACTCCTGTAGAGTTAGTTTGAAGCATTTATAGATTAGTTGTTCTATACTGCTCTTGTATTTCTGCTTCTGTCTCCTTGAACCCCCAGTCAGCCTTGAGAGAAGGCTGCTCATACTGGTTTTGTTGGAGATTTCTTCCTGTTAAAAGGAAGGTTTTTCTCTTCACTGTCGCTACATGCATGCTTGGTATGAGGATTGCTGTTAAGTCAATGACTTTATGTTATAAATTAGTTGGTTTTCCTTAGAAAACTTTGAGCCAATCTGACTGTATGATTTGTTTCTCTTCGTAAAGTTGACATATGTTGTGAATTGACTTGTTATATGAATGGGCGCTTTATAAATATCCTGAATGGTATTTCTCTTCACTGTTGCTACATGCATGCTTACCATAGTATTTTTAACAGTACAAGTTTACAAAGAAAGCATTGTACATAGTGTGTGTTATTGCACTGAAATTTCAGCCTGTTGAATGGAAGTGAGCCCCAGGGCAGCTGTGGCTACAATGCAGCTTGCCACCATCAGTGTGTGAGGTGTGTTTGTGTGAATGGGTGAATGAATGTAGTGTAAAGCGCTTTGGTCAAGTGAATAAAGGCGCTATTGAAGTACATGCCAAAGGTACCAATCTGTAATGGAAGCATCATTTAACAGTTAACTGAGCTGCTAACCTTCTAATCTTATCATAATGCTGTAATACTTTGTTAAATCGTCCTCCAAGTATTCTCACAGTGCATGTGAAGTGAGTTCTTGTGTAATAAAAGATGATTTCTAAACAATTTTTCATTTACAAAAACCATAGTTAGAGAGGGGCATAATTAGATTTTTTTTTTTTTAAGCATTTGATGAAGAACAAGTTAACATCTGAACCGAACGTTGCTGATAATTAACAGTCTTCATGGGAACATCTAAAGAAAAATGTACTTTGTCAAGCTCAGATGTGGGTTGCTTTCGAAAGAGTTACCTTTATTTTATTTAAATGTCTGTATATTTTGGAACATATAAAATGTTTTTGACAAACATTTATTGTCTTATCCTGCCAAAAATTGAAAAGAACCCGCATTGAACCTTGATGTAATCGGATGCCTCTCAACTTTTGAGCTGTTGATTCATAATTTACCAACCTTATATTCAGTTGACTCCCGTCGACCCACTTCCATTCTCCCTCAACTTCAGCATCAGTCAGTCCAATCCAAAACCTTCGATTGAGTTTCCTCAGGAACTCCTGCTCTTCTTTGCTGTTGACAATCACCAGGTCTGCACCTCTTTCCAAGCAATCTTTTCTACTGTCATTCCATGTGTTAATGGTAGAGGAAATGTAGTACATGCTTGGACAGACCTTTGAAAACCGTTCTTTCGACATACAGGCCACTGCAACAAGAAGGCAGGACAAACAAAACACAAATAGTTCATTTGGTGATGGATGAACGCCTGGAATCAACAGTGTGTCAACAGAATGTTGCTGGTTTTAAAATACCAAATTTTTTTTTCCAGCAGGAAAAAAATATTTCTATGCAGCCAAAGCCTGTGTACAAGATATAGGCTTATTTTCCTAAAATGTTTAACAGTTCCTTTTATACTCGTCCTGTTCTGTAGTCAGAATTTCTTCGGTCAAATGCTTTAAGGATAAATTTTTAATTCTGGGTCTTCATTTCAACAGTTGTAAAATCCTTAATAAATGTAACTGTCTCTGAGACTCAACTTTAATATTGAAGTCTATAGTGTAGTTGTTTGTGTCACTGCATGTGTTTTAGGGGAAAGGTAAGCCCCGTGTTTACTTACATGAAGACCTGGGTAGTGTACCCAAAATTTGTGATCAAGTAAGACGACCACTACATTATATTTTATCTTGGCTGAACTTCCAAATCTTATGGTAGGTTTAGGTAAGGTTGTGTACAAAAATGTACTACTAATTTCAATATAAACATTAACTTAAGTTTAGTAAGAAAACATTTTACTCACATAAGAGTAAAAGATATTTGAAGGTGTTATTAGTAAAACGACTCTTGAAAATAATTTGTTGAATTACAAAGCTACTGCAAGTAAATATAACAGAGTGAATTAAACTAATTACAACCATCCCCACGACCGCCACTCAGAGGGACTCTGCCTGGAGAATGCTCTGGCTTCAAGGCCTGCCTCCAGAGAACTTCGGTTGCCCTCACCCACATTTGGTGGACCGTTTTCTTCTTTAGTTTCTTGCCATCTTTCCTGGTTCCCCTCTGCCCACCCTGGGTGGGTTGTTTTTTGTTTTTGGGCATTTTAGGGTGTCTGGAATCCGCCCTTAAGTGGGGGGTACTGTCACGGTCTTGGTTCTGTTATGTTTTACTTTGCTAGATGTTTTCTAGTTGTATTGGTTTAACTCCTTTTTTTTCTTTTGTATTTTCTGGATATGTTTGAGTTCTTGATTTTTACTTATTGCCCTGTGTTGCCCTCTTGTGTTGTCTCCTTTTCCCTTGCTTCTTTCTAGACTCCTCTCTTTACACCTGCTCCCAATCTTTAGTTCTCTCTTTGTTCAGTCTCCCATAAATACTCTCCTTGTGCAGTTCCTCAGTGCTGGTTCCTCGTCGTACATCTTCTTACCTTGTCTTACCTCGTCTTACCCTGGCTCCTTGTGATTGTTTTCCCCTGATGTCTTCATGGTTTTGGTTTGTTTTACATTTTAAATGTTGGATTTTTGGATTCCTGCCTCAGTTGCTTGTGAACATTCCATCATTTGGGGCCTCTAACCACAACCAAACCCTAACAGATTTAAGTGTAGATCCGCAAGATGGCTCTTTCCAAAAAAAATAAAACCTTGGAAACCGTCCCATCTTTTAATCTTTGATCAGTGAGAGTTCTTCAGATGATGCCTGAAGCATTTTCCACCATAAAAACAACAGGTTCTTTTTTTTTTTTTTTTTTTTTTTTCCTTTTACATTTCTGGAATTTTAATGTACTGAATAACTGCTGTCGATATATAACCAAGTGATTTTAATTTTTGAATTCCTCAGGAAGTACAGTCTGCTCTGTCCCTCCTTGTAAACGACTGCACATTTGCGTCTCCAGTCAAGTTTTTCTTGTCAAGGTACATATATTCCTCCACCACATCCTCTTCCATGATGATAACAGAATTCAAATTGTTCCTCCTTTCTTCTGAAATTTAAAACGATCTCCGTTGTTTTGGTGACATTCCGGATCAAATTATCTTTCCCATACCATGCCACAAAACCTTCAACCAGCCCTCTGCAGTTAGCTTCTCGTCCATCTTTAAGGCACCCAATGACTGCAGAGCCATCTAAGTATTTATGTAGATGACAGGAGTCTGTCTGGTACTGGAAGTCAGACATAATACAGAGTCAAAAGGATTTGTGACAGTACTGTCATCTGATTAGACAGCTGACCCTTCAGTCTAACAAACTATGGTCTTTTTGTCAGGTAGTCTTTGATTCAGGCGATTGTTGATGCCTCCATCTAAATCTGCTGAAGTTTATCACAGGCCTAATCACGTTAAATGCACTGGACAAATTTTCTGATGAGATCCTACTTTAGACACGTCACTAGTCATTCTGGGATCTCTGATTGTAAAATGCTGCCTTTTGAAAAATCTGTGAATCAATGGTTAGATTTGATTTTTACGTTTTAACCAGCTTTGGTAGCTGTTGTAATTTTAAGTAGATGATCCATATTTCTGAGCAGTAAGAGATCTTTTTTTTTTACTTTTGATAACTATATTCCCAGACCTCTGGATTAATTTACACTAACTGCCAACTGTCCACTAGAAGCTGAACCTTCCAGTGGGCAGTGTTTCAGATCAGTGGGAATAAACAAAGGTGCTGAGGCTTGTGATCTACTGGAGATGTGTTCATATCTAATATATCACAGAAAAAATGCTTTGTTTTTATTCAATATACACTCACCAGCCACTTTATTAGGTGCACCTGTCCAACTGCTCGTTAACACTTAATTTCTAAGCAGCCAATCACATGGCAGCAACTCAGTGCATTTAGGCATGTAGATATGGTCAAGACAATCTCCTGCAGTTCAAAACCGGCATCACCAGTATGGGGAAGAAAGGTGATTCGGAGTGACTTTGAATGCGGTGGTATGATTGTTGGTGCCAGAAGGGCTTCGGTCTGGAGTATTTCAGAAACTCGCTGATCTACTGGGATTTTCTTTTTTACGCACAACCATCTCTAGGGTTTACAGAGTATGGTCCAAAAAGAAAAAAACATCCAGTGAGCGGCAGTTCTGTGGGGCGGAAATGCCTTGTTGATGCCAGAGGTCAGAGGGAGAATGGCCAGACTGGTTCGAGCTGATAGAAGGGCAACAGTGACTCAAATAACCACCTCGTTACAACCAAGGTGGGCAGAAGAGCATCTCTGAACGCACAGTACGTCAAACTTTGAGGCAGCAGATGGGCTACAGCAGCAGAAGACCACACCGGGTGCCACTCCTTTCAGCTAAGAACAGGAAAACTGAGGCACAATTTGAACAACAAGCTCATTGAAATTGGACAATAGAAGATTGGAAAAACGCTGCCTGATCTGATGAGTCTCGATTTCTGCTGCGACATTCGGATGGTAGGGTCAGAATTTGCGCGCCTACAACATGAAAGCATGGATCCATCCTGCCTTGTATCAACGGTTCAGGCTGGTGGTGGTGGTGTCATGGTGTGGGAATATTTTCTTGGCAGTCTTTGGGCCCCTTGGTACCAATTGAGCATCGTTGCAACGCCACAGCCTTACCTGAGTATTGTTAAGCTGACCATGTCCATCCCTTTATGACCACAATGTACCCAACTTTGGATGGCTACTTTCAGCAGGATAATGCGCCATGTCATAAAACCTGAATCATCTCAGACTGGTTTCTTGAACATGACAATGAGTTCACTGTACTCAAATGGCCTCCACAGTCACCAGATCTCAATCCAATAGAGCATCTTTTGGGATGTGGTGGAACGGAGATTCGCATCATGGATGTGCAGCCGCATAAATCTGCGCAACTGTGTGATGCCATCATGTCAATATGGACCAAACTCCCTGAGGAATGCTTCCAGCACCTTTGTTGAATCTATGCCACTCAAGAATTGAGGCAGTTCTGAAGGCAAAAGGGGGTCCAACCCGTTACTAGCATGGGGCACCTAATAAAGTGGCCGGTTAGTGTATATACATTCCATTTTGTAGCAAAACTGTGAAATACATTTAATTTACTTTCCAAGGACATGTTTCTATGGCCTGGCTTAAGAAAATAACATCAAGTTTTACTCACATGTTTGCATATCAACAATAGTTAGTCTGTTAATGTTCCCATAAACACACAGCAGCTTGCTAAGCTGATAAACCTCTGCAGTATGGTTTATACATGGGTCCTCTGTGGGTTGTGAAATCGGGTTCTGGTCAGGTTCCTCGGTGAATTGTACGTTGACGTTTCTGCCGGGGGACTCAGTGTCATGTGACCTATCTGTGATGTAAAATGAAAGTTTATTCACACAAGTTAGATTGAAAAAGTGATTCAAATGTAGAGCTGGGCAATATGAAGAAAATGTAATATCATATGGGGATTCTTGGCTATAATGCCGCACACATATACACAATATATATCACAACATGTTTAACATGTACCTTTAAATAAATAGAGTGCTTAAAATTACACTGATATACTTATTCAAACTTTCGTTTCACTTACATATATTATTTAAACACATTATATTTGCAACCAGCTCAGCCTCACAATTTCACAAAATAATATTGTCTACATTGTCTTTTGGTGTCAGTATTAGATATTTAACAAGATCCCAGCAACCAAACAGTGGTGAAAACAACAAAGCAAGCAGTAAAAATCAAGCACTTCTAAATGAATGTGTACACACAAAAAGTCTGCAAATGTTGCGCAAAATTTTATAAAATACAATATGAAAAAAGAAATTGACCTGAAATGTAAGAAAAAACAAAGTCAGAAATAACTGTTGTTCAAAAATTAGAATACCTATTAGATCATCACAAAAACTATTTGCACTAATCTTTGCATGCTGGGATTTTAAGGGATTTTAAAGAAACACAAAAAAGTTGTAAAATTGAGAACATTAACAGAACGTAATAAATGGCATCTGATTTCCTTTCATCTCTCACTTTTTCTCTCATAAGGGTTCAAATGAGGTTGCCAACATCTTCTGCTTCACAGCTGATTTATTTAACATTTTATTTGGTGTGCGGGGAGACATGCAGAGTTTACAGGATTCTTTTTATTTTGCAGAGGATGACTTTTAAGCTGGTGGAATAAATGTGTACTGCAACCTTTTGCAGCAATGGTTTTGTAGCATGTCATACAAACCATCTTTTGTTTGACGTCCTCGGCATGAAGTCCACACCAATGCCATATATTGCTTAGCTCAAAAACCTGCTGTCCCCATATTTAGTATGCCAGTTGCTTTAGTGTGCATGTCCATAGACATAAGCCCCATTTACACTGCCTTCTGAACAACCGATATTTCCAGAGCTTGGATCAGTTAACTGTGCTAAGCTTGGTATGGATATGTGAGTCGATGTCTTGCTCATCCTTAGCATAGCCACGTCATCCATGTAGAGGACGTGACTGATAGTGGCCCTATTCCTGAGTCAGTATCCATAGCCAGTCTTGCTGATTATGCTGAGGGGGGTTCAGACCTGTACAGAACTGCAGTGGGAGACCGCACATCTCCCTTTGGTATATGCCACATTTTGATGGAGACTTGGGCAAGTGTCTTGCCATTGGCCTCAAGGGTGGTTTTCTACAACCTCATTGAGTTTGCAATGAAAGCTCTTAGACTCATGTTGATCCAAGTATTTGGCTTTGAGCCGTAGGCTTTCTTGTAATCAATCCAGGCAGTGCTCAGGTAAGTGTTTTAGGATCTGCAGTCTCGGGCGACTGTTCTGTCTACCAGAAGCTGATGTTTGGCACCTCTGGTATTTTTACCAATTCCTTTCTGAGCTGTGCTCATATATTAATCCATGTGCCCACTTTTCTTAGCCGCCATGATCCCAGACATGAGCTTCCAAATTGTGGAGAGGAAGGTTATTGGCCTTCCAGCCCTTGGCCTTTCAACCCTTGCGGTCTGAACGTAGTATTATTCATTGAAATAAGCCAAGAAACTCTCTCAATTTCATCCGCCATTGTTACAGGCAAAGAAAGGATAGGGCAGCTCTGCTGAACGCACATCAGACCCACTTTTTGACCGTGCAGCAAGAGCAGCAAAGATGTTTCAGCTGCGCGTCAGAACTAAATTTGTACAAGCATCAAAAATGAAGCAGCATGCTCTTTGCTGCTTCTGCTTCATGCAGTGTGAATGTAGCATTGGAGACAATACACGTCAATGGAGGCAAATCCTGTTTTAAGACTTCAAATACTCAGAATCTGTTGAACTCTCTACCGATTTCCAGATAAATGGTCTGACTGAAAACTTTGTTTTATTGGCTACATGGGACCAACTAGTTGATAAAAATGACTCTATTTTGAATTGGCATTTGACAATGACATTTTTCCAGAGCTACCTATTAGGATGCCCGACTTTAATTCATCCGAGGGTTGCAGAAATAAAGGGAGACTACAAATCAGATCCAGTGGGATTACCTTTCATAAGTAGGATTTTATGTCAGATTATCCTCATTTTTCACAGTTACTGCTTTTCTGGTGTCAAAACAAGAGGCGCTGATGGGTAGCAGAAATGGAAGCAGCAAAAAGTATTTAAAACACCCTGATTTCTAAAAGGTGCGAATGAGGATTTATAAAAATACATATTATATCTAAAAATGTATAAAAATTATATACATAATACATAACTGTAAATATATAACTGTATCAATATATATGTTTATTTAACTAAAAATATACATTATATAAACAACATAAATTTACCATTCACTGTTATTTTAACAAATTCTTGACAAAAACAAACAAAATAAAAATCATTAATAAAATTTATGAAAATACCCAACAATAATTTTACCCTCCTATTTAAATTTTCAGTACAAAAATGTTTCCACTATAGATCATATTACTCATCACAGTACAATCATTAAAAATAATAATAATAATAATAATAATAATACACAAAATAATATATATTTATATAAAATAATATACTAATGTCTTTAATGTGTTTATCATATTAATATTTAATCAAAAAACTTATAACTGCATGTAGGCGTCATGTCTCTTCCATTTTGACTTCATTTTAAATTATTTGAATCTGAATAAATATATGTAACCTAACGAAAGGTAATTTCAAAATTTGTTTTGGTCTTTAAAGGGGTTTTGTCATGTAAGAGATTATTGTGACCTGTTTCACATGTGATTAAATTGAGATCTGAGGTGCCTCCTATTCATTCATCAGATATGGTCAGCAACTTGATTTTGTTGTCCTGCCAAAGAAAGCATCAGTAAATGGCTGGAGGAAAGCTGGAATCAAACCCACAACTTTCTGATTGGAAAACAAATACTCTGTCTACAAATTCCACGGTCACCCCTGCTGGTTCCTGGGGTTTTATAAAACCAGGATGGAAGGAAACTGGTTCTGCTGTAGATCAAAGAGAAACTGAACACATAGGGTTGTCTTAGACCAGTTTTTGTTTAAAGTTTGGAATTATGTTTTTATGGATTTATAAAAAGGATGACATGAAGATAGATTTTGATAACTTACAAAATGTCAGACGCAGAGAAATGTTGAGAGTAACTTGAAGTATGCAGAGAAGTCCAAAGCTCAGGAGGATCCATCTGAAACGGTTTCTCCCTGTCAGCAAAAATGTAACAGAGAAATAAAACATGGAAAATATAAATACATGTAACTAAGGTTTTCATTTTTATGTTCAAATAAGAAATGATTAGAGTCTGAAATGGAGAATGATTTTAAATTTTAAATTGTTTTCACAACTCCTGATTTGGGTCGATGTTACTCAAACTAGCAGATGAAGTTTTACTGTGAGAACACTCTGTCTTCCTCATTTGTAGACCTGACAGGACTGGTAGGCCTATATTAGAGTGACCACAAAAAAAAAAAAAAAAATGCTCACATAACATTCAACCACCTAATGATGGTTATCCTATATTCAGCATTTTGCAACACAAGAAAAAAAGTTTGTAACCATGCTAAACACACATTAGAATTTCTTGGAACTCATCAGCAGCTGAAAACATGCAATATATTTTTTTCATAAGAAAATATCAAATATATATTTTAATCACTTCGATGGATCAATCAACTAAATCATATGACTAGATAAATATCTACCTCTATATACGGTGGCTGAGAAGTGCAAAACACATTTACAATTCAAAAACACATTAACAAATAAAAACAAATAACATTTGAAAGAAACAAAAATTATATTTTATGAAACAAATGTATTTTTAGTTAAATTTTAAAAACAAATTTACATTTTAGGAAATTCACATTTTAAATAAGTTAGATTTTAAGGTGATAAGTTTCATTTAGAGAAAAAAAAAGCATTATAGGGGAAACAAATTTACATCTAAAAAATTGACTGTTAGGAAACACTTGTACAAGTGCAAAAGGAAGACAAAACTGCAAGCTGGCAAAACACAGTTAAATAGCCAAAACAAAAACAGAATTAAAAAGGCGGCTGCACGGAAGGGAATGTCCCAGTGACCCGGATGTGGCACGTCACCATTACCTGACTTGTGAGCACAAAAACAGCTCAATCTGTAGTCCTCCTGCTTCACGTGAAAAGTCAGCGGCGATTTTATTATTGTGGAGCAAATTTCAGCCAATTTACACCATTTTGTTCTTCGTGCGGACGGTCTCTGGAACTTTTACGGGACACGGACCAGGTGGCAGGACTACCGGAATTGCTGCAACGCAGCCACTGCCACGAATTGAGCTCGGCCCTCCTGCTTGGTCCTGCCACCTGGTCCGTGTCCCGTAAAAGTTCCAGAGACCACCATAAGGGCAAAACATTGTTCGGTTGGCGTAAACTTAAGAAAAACAGCTTCAGTGCAATTCTTTCCATCTAAAATCGCCGCTGACTTTTCACGTGAAGCAGGAGGACTACAGATTAAGCTGTTTGTACTACAAGTCAGGGTAATCGTGACGTCACATCCGGCCACTGGGACATTCCCTTTCTGTGTAGCCGTCTTTTGTTAATTTTTGTTGTTTTTTATTTGTTAATGTGTTTTTTAATTGTAAATGTGTTTTGCACTTGTTTCATAAAATATAATTTTGTTTCTTCAAATGTTATTTTGTTTTTTATTTGTTAATGTGTTTTTGAATTGTAAATGTGTTTTGCACTTCTCAGCCACCGTATCTATACTATAGATACAGGTTCAGAAAAAAAGTTTTATTCTTTTCTTTCATATTAGCCTTCTTTTTCTATTATAAGTCCTTAAATTATAATTATTTAAAAACTGTAATTAAGAGTTGGACATGTATAAGCATTGCGCTTTTTTGTAATGACAAGAAAACAGAAGACCCCAGGACAACAAGTTTATTGGAATGTGAAACTGCCACAGATTGGGAGGGATTCCCCAGTCAACAACTGAAACTTCTGGAAAGATTTTGGACAGTTGAGTGACCAGACAGAAACAGAGGGAAATGTTTCTAGTGTTAAATTCTGGTTCACTAACATTCTCTTTGTTTGGGGTCAAAAATTGTATAGTTTCTGAAGATGCCAGTTGGTGTGTGATGTCACCGGTGAACCTCAGAGAATTCCAGAATCTATCCAGCCACATTTGGAGGAATCTTTCTTTGAAAGTTAATCCTTGGTCCAAGGAATGCATAAGGTCAGATCCGTGAGAGCAGAGAAAGGCAGAATTATCAAGTGGACAAACCAGAGTATGGAATCCTAGAGCTCGTCCAGGCTCAAAGCCAGGTGACTCGAGATCCAGAGTCAATCCGGAGGAGAATCCGAGAGCGAGGTTGGAGCACAGAAAACAGGTCAAAGATACATAAACACACTATGACAGGCTTAGATAATCAGGAGCCAGAATCAGAATCAGGCAGGCAGACAGGTTTACAGGAATGCTGGATAAAATCATAGACATTATATACATAGGTGCCCCGTTGGTTGGGGTCTGCCTATGCTGCATATAAGTTATAGCATCCCCCTTGTTGAATGTGGCAAATATGGAGATAGACTCAGACACCTAAACAGTACCAGAGGGACTTTAATCATAGAATATACTTTATATTCTCAATATTTTTAGTTTTGGTATATTACAAGTCAAGTTTCGTATCCGTTTTGCTTCTTTCTCCTGACTTTATTCCCTTAAAGAATAAAAATAATTAAAGGATTTAGCCCATTACTCCAGGACTACAATAGTTCTGCAAACTGTGACTGTTCTGCCATGTAATTTGTTGTTAGACCAGGGTTTAATTTAAATTTAGTCTCAATCTGTTTATCCTCTTATTTTCAGAATCAGAATCAGACATACTTTAATAATCCCAGAGAGAAATTACTATTATTACATGCACCAGATATACAAACATTTATATACACTACCGTTCAAAAGTTTGGGGTCACATTGAAATGTTGTTGTTGTTTTTTTTAAGGAAACTTTAAACTAGTCTTACCTTTAAAGAAATTCACTCTATACATTTCTAATGTGGTAAATGACTATTCTAGCTGCAATGTCTGGTTTTTGGTGCAATATCTACATAGGTGTATAGAGGCCCATTTCCAGCAACTATCACTCCAGTGTTCTAATGGTACAATGTGTTTGCTCATTGGCTCAGAAGGCTAATTGATAATTAGAAAACCCTTGTGCAATCATGTTCACACATCTGAAAACAGTTAAGCTCATTACAGAAGCTACAAAACTGACCTTCCTTTGAGCAGATTGAGTTTCTGGAGCATCACATTTGTGGGGTCAGTTAAACGCTCAAAATGGCCAGAAAAAGAGAACTTTTATCTGAAACTCGACAGTCTATTCTTGTTCTTAGAAATGAAGGCTATTCCATGCGAGAAATTGCTAAGAAATTGAAGATTTCCTACAACGGTGTGTACTACTCCCTTCAGACAGCACAAACAGGCTCTAACCAGAGTAGAAAAAGAAATGGAAGGCCGCGTTGCACAACTGAGCAAGAAGATAAGTACATTAAAGTCTCTAGTTTTTTTTAAACAGACGTCTCACAGAGTGGCAAAGAAAATGCCATATCTGAGACTGGCCAATAAAAGAAAAAGATTAAGATGGGCAAAAGAACACAGACATTGGATGAAGGAAGACTGGAAAAAAGTGTTGTGGACGGATGAATCCAAGTTTGAGGTGATTGGATCACAAAGAAGAACGTTTGTGAGACGCAGAACAAATGAAAAGATGCTGGAAGAATGCCTGACGCCATCTGTTAAGCATGGTGGAGGTAATGTGATGGTCTGGGGTTGCTTTGGTGCTGGTAAGGTGGGAGATTTGTACAGGGTAAAAGGGATTATGAATAAGGAAGGCTATCTCTCCATTTTGCAACACCATCCCATACCCAGTGGACAGCGCTTGATTGGAGACAATTTCCTCCTACAACAGGACAATGACCCTGAACACGCCTCCAAATTGTGCAAGAAGAACTATTTAGAGCAGAAGCAGGCAGCTGGTATTCGGTAATGGAGTGGCCAGCGCAGTCACCAGATCTGAACCCCATTGAACTGTTTAGGGAGCAGTTTGACCATATGGTAGGCAAGAAGTGCCCATCCAACCAATCCAACTTGTGGAGCTGCCTCTGGAAGCTGGGTGCAGTTTAGATTACCCCAACAAATCACCGTATTTCGCTTAATTATAAGATTTATTATAAACGCCTTTTTCCTCAAAAGTAAGCGCGTGGGCTTACCTATATAACGGTGCGCCCTGTGTAAGTTGTTACTGCGGACGCTTTGGAGACCACCATGAGAACGCTTAAAGGGGAAGCGTGGGCGTGGATTGTGTATAAAAAGAACAGGTATGTGCTCTTATGCAGAACAGCTCATCTCCTCATTGATGAAAGAGTGGCTGAGAGGGAGGTGTATGTAAGGAGACTCCAGGTGGTTTTTTTCCACGCATCACCATCGCTGTTAATCCGTAACTCCACAGCGCGTCTACATCTCACAGCTGATGAAAAAACATGGTGAAACAAATGAACGCCGCGCTTGCTGTTATTATGGGAGTTCTGACAAAGGCACTTCCAAACGCTCGACATCGGTGTGAACCGCCGCTCACACCGGACGTTATAGCAGCAGAAGCAGCAAGTTTACATGCAAAGTCAATGGTTGACGCTGATCAAGGTGCATCAAAGGTCCCGCAGCGCGCTTTGAGCAGCAGGCGCAGCCGCCTTGCATGCAAAGTCTACGCCACAAGGACGCCGCCAGCCGCTTGAGATGGAAAAATTGAAGTTTTTCTGCTGGAAGCGGCGCCACATAAAACAATCAGAGAAGCTGATCTGGGGAGCAGACAGCCAGACACACAGACACATCACACATGCGTCAATAAACTGTTTCAGAGGAGTGATCACAGCTTTCTGTATCATCAGCACTGTGTGTCTGCCTCATGGCCAGCCCCCAGGTTTGATTAATACTTTGTAATAAATATATGAATAAAAGCAACAAACATTCTCAGTTTTGTTCTCGGCCTATTTTTAAATAATGCAGTAGAGGTATTTTAAACGTAGTAGAGGACATGTACCTGTATATAAAACCTGCGCCCCAGTGTGCTTTATGTGTGTGTTAAATACAGAAATGGCACACATAACTGGGACACTGCGCCTTTTAGTACGGTGCGCCTTATGGTCCAGATTACCTCAACAAAGTAACAGCTATTCTAGGAATGCCAAAGGTCTGCAATGCTGTAATTGCTGCAAATGGAGGATTCTTTTGACGAAAGCAGAAGTTTGTGAAAAAAATCTTATTTCAAATACAAATCATTATTTCTAACCTTGTCAATGTTTTGACTCTATTTTCTATTCATTTCACAACGTATGATGGTGAATAAGTATGACTTTTTAGGAAAACACAAAATTGTTTGGGTGCAGAACTATTTTAATCCTGGAGTAATGGGCTAAATCCTTTAATTATTTTTATTCTTTAAGAGAATAAAGTCATGAGAATGAAGCAAAACGGCTATGAATCTAAACTTGTAATATACCAATATTAAAAAGATTGTGAATATAAAGTATATTCTATGATTAAAGTCCCTCTGGTACTGTTTAGGTGTCTGAGTCTATCTCCATATTTGCCACATCAACAAGGGGGATGCTATAACTTATATGCAGCATAGGCAGAATGGTATTGTGTGTATATATATATATATATATATATATATATATATATATATATAGAGAGAGAGAGATACATGAGAGAGATGGATATATATAAATATACACACATGTCTAAAATATAAGCAGAAATATATGGTTATAAGTAATCACAAACACCTATTTATTTATATTTGCAAATATAGTAAGTCCATTTTAACATAATGTAAGTTTGTGAATAGTTACATCAGACAGAGGGACAGAGACAAAAGAGAGGGCTTAACGAGGGAATTGAAAACAGGTGAGGGCAGAGCAGAAAACAGAGCTAATAGAAAGAGGACACAGCAGAGAGTGGACAACAAATGGAAAACCAAGACTATGTAGTACCCCCACTTAAAGAACGGATCCCAAACGCCCTAAAAAATGTCCAAAAGCAAGCCAATAACTCTTGGGATGGGAGAGGGCAACAGAAAGTCTCTATGGAGGCAGGCGAGGAAGGAGTCTCCTGGAGGAGGCGGCATTGGGGCCGGATGTGAGCGCTGCAAGTCTCTGGCGGCGCCATGGCTGGCGAGGCAGCTCTGGAGGCGGCCCTGGCGCGGGCGAACAAAACGCTCTAGAGGCCAGCCGATGGGCCGGAGGCGAGGCGGCGTCTCTGGAGGGCGGCGGTAGGTCGCGATGAAGGAGGGAGCCTCTGGAGGAGGCCGGGCGCACAAAGGAGGAGGGCCTCAGGAGGAGACGCTCGTTGCTGCAGGAACCTCGAGGAGTGACTGGCGGCTCCTCTGGTGCTGCAGGAACCTTCGGAGGAGTGATGCCGCCGCCTCAAGCTTTGGCAGTGGAACCTCGGAGAAGGGACGAATTCTCCGTGCTGCAGTGAACCTCTGAGGAGGACGACGCTCACGCGTTGCTGCAGGAAATCCCTCGGAGGGACGCCGCCTGCATTTCCAGCAGGAACCTCGGAGAAGGGCAACGCCTCGTTACCGCAGCAACCTCACAGAGGAGGACGCCCGCCTCCGCTTTCAGCAGGAAGCACCGAGAGGAGGACGGCGGCTCCGCTTCAGCAGGAAGCCTGAAGGAGGACGCCGCCTCCGCTTCTGCGCTCTGCAACAGGCTTGAGGGGGCCGCCGACCGCGCTCAGAACAGGCTCAGAGGGGCCGACCGACGCGCCGCTCAGGAACAGGCTCGAAGGGGCCACTCACCGCGCTCAGGAACAGGCTCGAAGGGACCGCCACCGCGCTCAGAACAGGCTCGTGAAGGGATCACCACCGCGGCTCAGGAACAGACTGAAGGGACCGCCTACCGCGTCTCCAGGAACTTAATCCCCGAAGTGGACCGCCCCACTCCTGCCCGGTGAACGTAATCAATCCTCGAAGGACCGCCCACCGCGTGCTCAGAACAGGCTCAGGAACAGGCTCCTCGAAGGGACCAGCCTCTACCGCGCTCCGTGAACAGACTCCGGAAGGGGCCGCTTCTGGGATTGCGCTCAGGTACAGTCTCTCCGAGGCCGACTGGCGCCTGTAAGGTACAGCCTCAGAGGGGGCTTGAGAGCCGAGCAGAGGCTCTTGAGGCTTTGAGCTCGTGCAGCGGGCTCTTGAGGCTTTTTCTGGAGCGCCCGCAGAGGGCTCTTGGAGGCTTGGAGCGCCCGCTGAGGGGCTCTTTTTGGAGCTAGGGAAACTGGAGCGCTAACGGGCTCTGAACCGGGATCTGGCTGGCGGGGAGCTGATTGAGGTGGCAGGAAAGGGAAAAGATCTTCCCTCTCCCCATAAAAAAAGCTCCAGAGGTCTGACTCTGGTATATGGGGAGCTCTGAGGAGTTCACTTGCCTGGATTTCTGCTGAGTCCATCTTGGCTGGATCCTTCTGTCAGGATTTGATGTTGGTTGAGGACCCAAATGCAGAGGCAAGTAGGCAGAGGTGAATTTAGGTGGGTTTAATGAGGTTTACATGAACTGAGGCAGGAATCAACAATCCAACAGAAATAACAACGAACCAGAACCAAGGAGACATCAGGGGAAAACCAAACTCTAGGAGCCAGGGAGATACGAGGTACGCAGACAGACGTTAGACGAGGATCCAGCAAACAGGAACTGAAGAGGGAGGCTTTTAAAGGGGACAGAGACAAAGAGAGGGCTAACGAGGGGATTGAAAACAGGTGAGGGCAGAGCAGAAAACAGAGCTTGGGAAAGAGGACATAAGAGGGCAGCAGAGGACAACAAATCGAAAACCAAGACTGTGACAGTTATATTGTTCAACCGGTAAACTTTTGGATTTTGCTCTCACCTGGATTCTTCTTTAAAGTATCATTCGTGGCTGCAGATATGGGTGCTTCATATTCCACCGAGATCTGATGATCACCTTCAAATCTTACCATGTTTTATTTTAGAGCCGTAGGGTGAGAGATAGAGCTATAAGAAAAACGATGATGATGCTTAGGAACAGAAAAACAGAAAGCTCAGCTCCTGAATTTTTTAGGAGGAATTTTCCTTTCCACGCAGTCAAAGTCTTCATGTTTTGGGATTTTTTTTAAAGCTTTATTCAGTATTTTCCTTGTATTCAGACAGTTTAAGATCTTATTTGTTAGACAGTTTTCAAATGAATTGTTATGTCTTTGCTCTTTGAGCTGCATTGTTTACGACCTCATCACTTAAGAAATTCACCAAAAAAGTAAGAATTTTAAAGAATACCACTAAGTAAATTGAGAAAAAAAGTGAAAGAACAAAGAATGTACACAGTTTGATAACAAAACAAAAACCAGCAAGCATCAAAAATGACAAAGAGAACCTTTTTATCACACTGAAGACATACAGCATGACACTGTATGTTCTATTTTTCATAAACGTTTCTTTTTCCTTTATTTTACCATTAAAAAAAAATACAAACAAAGCAGTTTCCATAATAAAAATGAAAATAATAGCATGAAGTTGTTCTCTCACCAAGTTCTTTCGCTGGTCTCAACCAGACTCAGGGTCAGAGAGATAATACCAGCTCAGAGGAGATAACAGTAGACTTTTAGCATTGAGGAAGTTTAGGGTGTGTTAAACATTCAGCGCCCGTATGCTCTGTTGCCTAGCAGCCATAAAAGTTGACACATAAAGCAGGCAAATATAGAATGCAGAACGTTTCACTACTGTTCTTGGTGCTGATAACATTTTTAGGAGCTTCAGTAACAGTACCGCCAACGCGAATGACATATTTATTGTCCCCAGACTAAACAGATATTAGAATCTGTCCCCAGCTACCATAATGCATAAGTAATACTACTTATATTTCAGCAATAGTATCAAGGTGCTACTTTATTGTATCTCTTATACTATATCCAATGGTTGTGCTCTTCTTTTTACATCTCTTTGCAGCTGATGAAGCAGATCGAAGATGTTTTATCATCATCTCTCTTTTACCGAAAGGTCCACCCCCCCATTCACAAGAGGGCGGTGCCAGCGCACCCTCCCTGAATTGACAACCCAGAACCCTCAATGTCTAAATCAGGGGTGCGTGGGGGGGGAGCCAACTGAGGTGAGGCCCACGAAATAACCTCATGCCCTTGACACCCACCCCAGACAAAGGTTACTTAGATGTGTGTTGTGAAAATGTTGTAAAGAAAAGTGTCTAAAATGCTAAATAAAATTGGGGTGGGGACATCATCAGAAGGTGGACCCTCCAGTAACGACCCCTCCAAGTACCTACATGTGTGGCAATGTGATGGAGCAGGCAGAGGGAGGAGTCAATTCAATTCAATCAGTTTATTTATATAGCCAAATTCACAACACATGTCATCTCACAGCACTTGCCAGTTCAACTTCAGACCATAAGAAGTCAAACTGATTCAAAGCTTATCTAAAGAAAACCGTAGCTGATTGTACGGGACTCATTGACTCAAATACAATCCTTCACACCAAGCATGCTTGTAGCTTAATACAGTGGAAAGGAAAAACTCCCTTTTTAACAGGAAAAACCTCCAGCAGAATCCGGTTCAGTGTGAGGTGCCATCTGCTGAGGATATTCACTGGGGTTCAAGGAGACAGAAGCAGAGATACAAAAAAAGAAGCATAGATAAAAGGTAACTGTCAACCTGCTCCACAGGCGGCCCCCTGTCCAGGAAACACACACAGCCAGGCAGATGAGTGAGCTGAGAGCCAGCTCCCATGTCAGAGGGATGAAGAGAAAGCACATCCAGTTAGTCACAGTCAGAGAAACGCAGGACCACACACACAGCTGCCAAGCAGGCCGTCTCAACATTCAGAAACAAAGGGTGTTGATGGCAGCTTAGCACAGCTGATGTATCTTTTCCAGGATATGGACGTCACAGCAAACAGGAACTTGAGAGCCAGATGAAGCTACTATGAGTAGCAGCAGAGAGCAGAACGCTAGAGATTGAACTACAACAGATTCTGGAGAGTACCTGGGAATAGTAGATAGAATGGGAGAAGCAGAGAGATGAAAAAGGGATCCCTATGTCCTCCAGTGTCTAAGCCTCATAGTAGCAGGAGAACTATGGGAATAGATCAGGGACAAACACCTGAGCTACTCTAGCAGAAGCTTTGTATCAAAAGAGAGAAGTTTTAAGCCTAGCCTTTTAAAAAGCATGACACAGGGTGTCTGCCTCACTTGACTAAAAACTGGTAGTTGTGGTTCCACAGGAGAGAGGAGCCTGATAACCAAAAGGTCTCGCTCCCATTCTACTTTTTAGAAATTCCTAGGAAACCACTAGTAAACCTGCAGACAGAGAGCTTAAGTGCTCTGTTAGGGAACATAATGAACAATCGTATCTCTCGATATAAAGATGGAGCTTAGCCATTTAAGGTTTTATATGTGAGAAGGAGGATTTTAAATTCTATTCTGGATTTAACAGGAAAGCCAATGAAGAGGAAGCCAGGATAGGAGATATGATCTCTCTTTTTATTTTCTAAATCAGAACTCTGGCTGCAGCATTTTTTTGGATCAGCTGAAGGCTTTTAACTACAGTTTGTGGACTTCCTGATAGTAAAGAATTACAATAGTCAAGCCTTGCAAAGTAACAAATGCATGGACTAGTTTCTCAGCATCACCCCTGGACAGGAGATTTCTAATTTTGCAATATTCCTCAGATGAAAGAAGGAAATTCTAGAAACCTCTTTGATATGGGATTTAAAATGACAGGTCCTGATCAAAAAATAACACCAAGATTTTTACTTTATTATCTGAAATCAGTTTAATCCCATCCAAAATGAAGTGACTGGCAAATCAGTTTCTTTTTCAGAGACTCTGGTCCAAAGACTATAACTTCTGTCTGTCTGCATTCAGAAGGCGAAAGTTAAGAGTCATCCAGGTTTTTATGTCTTCAAGACATGCCCGTAATCTATGTAATGGGTTAGCTTAATCTGGATTTATAGACAGATGTAGCTGGAGTCATCATCAGCATAACAGTGTGGAAATTAATCCCATGCTGCCTAATAATTCTACCAATTGGGAGCATGTATAAAGCAAAGAGAATTGGAATCCTAGCACTGATTCGTGGGTAAGCACAGGTAACCTTTGAGGTTGGAAGATCTAATACAATATGAACAAACTGAATTCGACATCAGATAGATAAGATTTTAACAGTCTAGTGCCAGCCCTTTAATTCCAACAAAATATTCAAGTCTTTCTAAAAGAATATTAAGTAGTCAACTGTATCAAATGCAGCACTAAGATCCAAAATACAGGACGAGCACAGATACAAGTCCATTATCTGAGGCCATGAGAATATCATATTAGTGACTTTCACCAGAGCTGTTTCCAGTGCTATGATGGGTTTCTGCAGTTTTGTGACTGGATCAAAAAGTTCATTATGGTGGAAGTGGATCTAAACTTGTTTGGCAACCCACTTTCTCAAGAATTTTGATAAGAAAAGGAAGATTGATATAGGTCTATAATTGACCAAGTCATCTGGGTCAAGAGAGATGGTTCTTAAGCAGAGGTTTAATTACAGCAACCTTAAAAGCTTTAGGTACATATCCCTGTAACAGAGATAGATTAATCACATCTAAAATGGAGGAGGAGATCAAAGGAATACCTTAACAACCTGCTGGAACTGATCTAACATACAAGTTGAAGGCTTAGATGAAGACAATAATTTTGCTAATTCAGAAAGTTCAACTGGATCAAAGCAGTCTAAGCAGTTCAGATTCCATGGCCTCAGGTACAATCGCGGATAGAGGGTCAGCGCGTCTTATTTTTAATAAGATCAATCTTATTTATAAAGAATCTCCTTAAAATCATTGCTGCTAAGAGCAGGTGGAATGAATGAGTTCAACAGGGCTATGGCTCTGGGTGAGTTTAGCAACTGTATTAAAAGAAATCTAGGATTATTCTTATTCTCACTCTGTGTGTAGGGGAGAGTATGTACTCTTGCTTTACAAAGGGGTCCTCTTATACAGCAGTAAACCATTTTTCCAGACGGGAAGGACTCCGCTTGAGCCTGTGGGCGATATTTTTCTCTCCAGTTTCCTAGCATTTTTGCTTTCAAAAGTGCGCTCTCTGCATTAAACCAAGGAGCAAGCTTTTCTATTTTTAACGGTTTTCATTTTCAAAGCAGCTGCGTTGTCTAAGGCAATGCGCGGGAACTACCAACCCATCAACAAAATCATCAACCTGTGAAGGGAATAAGCTATGCTTTTGCACTCTGCAGCACTGCTCAGTGACACAGAGGAGAGAGAAAGT
>JAGKQL010001192.1:0-49705 GCA_018398635.1 Cyprinodon brontotheroides
ATAATTTTTTGATTAATTGAATAATAATCAGATAGCCAAAGGTTCCTTAAAGAAGATTTTTTACAAAATTAAATCAGGTGAAACAGAAATGTTTCCTTTTGAGGAGTTCTGGATAAAGAATATTGACAGACAAAAACTTTTACTTAGATTAAATGCAAAATGTTTACATAATTTTTACAATCATGATATAATTCCTGCTCTAAGTTGGTCGCTCTGTCAGCTAAAGGCACATTTTAGTGGCCCTATACTCCAGTTAACAATTAATGAATTATTAAATTAGTTGATGATTATTTAAATAATCGATTAATATGATTGTTTCAGCCCAGATAAAATACATGAAATGGGCTACACAGAGTAACTACAGCCCAGATGTACAACTTGTATAGTGAAGGTAATATTTTAAATGCTCAGTGTCAGTTCCTCTTCTAGTTCCAGTGCTCATGTAAATACAATACATTTATTTGCCGTCCCTTAATGTATTATTTTGCATGATACAGAGAGAGCATATTAGATAAAAAAATAAAAGTGGGATTTACCTCTGTTTACTTCTGCACAATTCTATATCTTTAAAAGAAAACACAGGATTAATCTACATATAACAGACATAATTAGACTATATTTGGTTAAAAGGCACACTATGCAACATTTTTCAGTTAATTAATGTGTTCCATAACGTTTTTGATGATTAAATGAGTCATTTCAGGTTGAACAAAGGTGGCCTCTCGGCACGCCTCTGGTGGTCTGGCGGGGAAATACCGCGCGACTTGCAACTGCAGGAGTTAACCGACCAGCACCCACAGGCTCAAAAGTCATGAGCTCTGGTCTTGTTTTTACTGCGCGAACTGCTACACGCCCCAGTTAAAAGCATTCTGCGTTGCTAGCACAGTGGCAATCTTTTGTGCAGTGCTGCTTTCTCACCGGATGCAGCAAAAGCAGCAAAATCGCGTCTGCTGCTTCATTTTTAATGCTTGTTACCAGTTAGTGTTCACGGATCGCGATGTGCAGCTGGAAGCTTCTTTGCTGCTCTGGCTGCGTGGTGGAAAAAAGTGTGTCTGACGCTCGTTGAAGTGAGCTTCACACTATCCTTTCTCTCTGCCTTGCAGCTATATTTGCTGTGATCAGTAGGAATAAAAGTAGTTTTTAATATGTTTTTAAGTGAGAAAATACACCTGAAAACTTCATCAGTGCAGTCAGTTCATCCAGATTACAATCCTGCCTCCCAATGTTATATCTGTCGGAGCCGCTCAGACCCCCACATAATGGGCGGTGCGCTGATAGAAGGAATCCCTTCATCAGCAGCCTCTTAATATGCGTTAATAAACTGTTTAAGAGGAGTGATCAGAGCGGTCTGTGTCATCAGCGCTGTGTCTCTCTCCCAGCCAGCTCCCAGATCAGCTTCTCTGATTGGTTGACGTGGTCGCGTCGAGCAGCAAAAATTAAATTTTTCCATCTCGAAAGCAGCAGCGTTTTCGCCCGCGCTGTCCGCCGCTGCCAGATGCTTAACGCAGCGCCCGGCACGCGCTGCTTCAGCTGCTCAGGCGCCGCTGCGCCTGCTGCTCAAAACGGCTGCGCTGCGGAACCTTTTGCTGCGCCTTGTAGCGCGTCAACCATTGACTTTGCATGTAAATCTTCGCTGCTTCTGCGCATGCGCTGGCTAAGGTCCGGTGTGAACGCAGCATAAGTCGTCGTGGCGTTGCGCCTCGTCTGCTAAGCTCAAAACAACCGCGCCTGGCTTGATGGAGAAACCAGGAGAACAGCTGAGCATATTTACCACAGCGCACTTTTACTTTGCGACTCTGGGGGGAGCCTGGCTGGAAAATCAACACCGGTTCCATAGTGTACCTTTAAATGGGGAACGTATTTACCTTCTGTCTTAATCGCTGGTTAGTTTAAATGTTAACCTTTTCAAAGTGGAAAAAAGTCCTAATTCCACATTCATCAGAGCCAGCGATGCTTTAAATATTGATCAACAGCATCTAGTGAGTGCAGTGCTGATAATATTTGTATTAATGTAGCAAGAAATGCAAATGAAATCAAACTAACGCCCTTAAACTAGAAGGATTTCAGGGGAAAGGAAAGGACACTAGGAGGCAACAGAGAATAACCAGGAGAAACCACAGGATATGAAAATAACTAGAAAAGAACTTAAATACGGCAAAAGGTGAATAAAACCAATAACTACAAAATAAGGAATGGCCAAGGGGATAACTAGAGGATAAGAGAAGGGAATGGAGATAATTTAAGCCATGGAAAACATAACCTAGAGATAAGAGAAAAAAAAAAACTAAAACTAGACCAAGGAATAAATAATACCAAAAATGCTGAAAAGAGATAACAAGGAAGAGTAAAACTAAGAATTCAAAAATGAAATAAGTCTTGACAACACAGAATAGCATAAAATAAAGTATAACTGAGAACCCAAAATGAAAACCTAAACAGAACCAAAAAGTTCAGAATGTAAGATCATAACATTTTCTCTCCATGATCCAATCTGCAAATTGATGTAGAACCAACAGTAGAAAACACCACAGCATTCATTCAAACAGGAAACTCGACAATTCACCTGTAGATTAATTTCTCTCTGTTGTACTTACATTAGCAGCCTTCATAGTTCTGAGAATGTAAACTGGTGCAAACAAATCTGGCTTCTCTCATATAATCCACTTTTTGTTTATTATATCTGTAATTAATCTTGATCTCACATTGTAGGATGAGATAGAGGTCAGTTTCTCCTTTATTGTAAGTTGTTCTTTGCAACATGAGCTTTAGACAGAGAAGGATGGCATTGTTATGTTTGAAAAAAAGGGGAACAAACCTTAAAAAAGGAGAAATCAGTTATGTATTATGGATTTGTAAATAAACTCGATAATTCAACGTGTAGACTCAGAGATTTAGAGAATGTTCAATTTATTTACACAGTTAAAACAATCATATTCTACAACATATTTCTATCTAAGGAAAATCAGCTAATTTAGGAAAACTCCCTTTTAACAGGAAGAAACCTCCAGCAGAACCAGACTCACTGTGAGCTGCCATCTGCATGTATACACTCTGTGTATACAAAACAAAATTTCGCTTACTACAGCTTTCCAGACAGTAACATTTCCAGTCCATAAAGTGCAGCAGTGATCAAATTTAAACAGTGTGGGAGAAAAAACATGGTGCAAAAAACACATTGATGTGGAAGTTCAGAGCATTAATATATATGGTGCAAATATGCAGTATTTTTGGTTTGGTGTTATCAGTCTGATGCAGAGTCTGTGACATGATTTTGAGTTTTTTCAACAGTTCAGGAGTCTGATGGTGGTGGGGAAGAAGCTATTGCAGAATCTGGGCATGCAATGAATGCTGCAAAGCATCTTCCCAGAGTCCATGTTTGGGGTGTGAAGGAGATTCTTGATTTTCCTGCTGTGGTTCTGCTTTGCTGATCTGATGGCACAGTTCAAGTTGGCACGCGCTGCCCTCAGTGCCTCTCTATTTGCAGACTTGAAGGCTGAGTTCTATGCTTTTAGCGATTTCCAAACCTCACCATCTATCCAGGGTCGTTGGTCAGCCCGGGTGAGGATGTTCTTCTGATGCTGACATCCTCAATGCATTTGTTTGATTTGGGCTGACACAGTCATGGCATACTCATCTATATTTATTTTGTTGTCATAAGTTGCTGCAGCTTTGAACATGTTCAAGGCAGAGCTTTCAATACATTCCTGGGGTTTCTCCATGGTGCCCTCAGACCAAACTCTGAGTTCCTTAACTGTTGGTTTAGCCCTGATCAGCTGGGGCTGTATGCAGGAATTAGCATGACAACAGGTGATCTGACTAGCCGAGTTTGGGAAAGGAGGGCTGCTCTGAATACATCTTTGATGTTAGATGAAACCAGGTCTAAAATGTTTCCACCTCAAGCTGCAAAGTCCTCATGTTGGTAAAAAATGAGGGAGCACAGTCTTCTAATTAGCCTGGTTAAATGATGAAAATGCCCTCTGTGTGCAGATTGAAGCTCAGGTCTAGCCTGATATAGGATCTTAACAGCCTCTTTTGTATTAGCGCTGGGAGGCACATATACAGCAGTAATGCTAATCAAACTAAACTCTCTGGGCAGATAGAAAGGTCTGCAGTTAACAGTCAGAAACTCTATGGCTATGTTCAAACTGCAGCCTAAAGTGACCCAAATCCGATTTCTTTGCCCATATGCGACCTGGATCTAATCTTTTCATGGCTGTCTGAACAACACAGATCTGATTTTTTCCAATCCGACCCAGGCCACTAGACTCTGTGGTCCTGAAAATCCGATCTGAATCTGATCTTTTCAAATGTGACCTGTGTGTCTGAACAGCCAAGATCAGATTCATCCGACCTGAGCGTCATTAATACCCAAAAATCTTGACAGATATATATATATATATATATATATATATATATATATATATATATATATATATATATATATATATATATATATATGTATGTTAGAAGAGCTGACTACTGAAAATTAGGTTCTCCATTCTTTATTTTTCCTTTGCCTTCTCAAGATAATGGCATAACTAATTGTTTTCTTGAGATAACAAGATAGTTATCTACGTTATTATTAGAAAACAGTTATTGATTTCTTGAGAAAATGAGATGATTAACCTGTATGAGTAAAGAATGAGGCTGGCCAACAGCCCTGGATTCCCAGTCCATCTATGCCTGTGGGGCTTGTAGTTGTGCGTGTGCGCAAATAATCATTTTTTTTAGTTTCCTTATTTCTTTTCTCTCATTATCAGGTAGTAGTGCACGATTGGATAGCATGGAACATACAGTAACATACAGAACATATGTTTCTACTGTATGGAACAAATCTGACTGTATTTTAATGGAAATCTTTAATCTGAACTAGATTTTTGGAATTAATGCATCTTATACCCGTTACAGGTGTAACTCCAGGGTTCAGAAAGTCCCCAGCTCTAAAGGAGCTGGAGGCAAAGGTCTTAGTGCCAAAGGTCTAACCAACAAGCTTGTCTCGTTACCTAAAAGCTAACCACGGAATTATTTACAGAATTACACAGGCTGCCATGACTTATACCACTGTTATGGTATTGAAGGATGCAATCAGTTTTAACACACACCAGTCATCTCATTATGACCGCTTTCTAATGAGAAAGTTATCATCTCGTAAACTTGAGAAAACAGCTTTCGTTATCTTTAGAAAATGAGAAAATGAACTTGTTTTCTCAAGAAAACCACAGTGAAAAAGTAAACAACTGATCTCGGCTTCTGTAAGACGCAGTAAAAATGTTCAAATGGTTAAAAACTTTTAAACCTGAAATAAAACTTGAAAACTTAAACCTGAAAAGTAGATGTTTTTTTTTTTCAGCTTTAGATTTATGGCATGGGGGGGCTGGGCCCTCAGATAAGGGGTGTGTGGAATCCTCACTAACCAGCCGTTGCTTTCAGGGACCATGGGAATGTCTGGAAATTACTTTAAAACTTCCAATATTCTTTGAGTATGTAATTGGTTTTGAGCAGTAACATGCATCACCAATAGAAGCAGCTTACATAAATATGAAACACTAAGGTTGGAAGATAAAAAGTGCACAGTCTGTATCGGAGAGGCTCTGATGCAACATAAAGAGGAAGGTGGCTTCCTCCAACCTCGTTAGCTATCTTATCTTCATGGCGGGGTGCGGTCTGCCAACGGTCAGATCATCTGACCCAACCCAGTAATAAATAACAAACCAACATGGTTGATAAGGATTCAGTTACTCTGGTTTCTCTTTCAGTATTATGAAAACCTGCATAAAACCAGAAAGCAAACAAACAAAACTTTCCTCTAATATAAAGCATGATAAAAATAATTATCAAGCATTAAACTTAAATAAATGTTGAACCCTAAAGATTCCCCCGAACAAATATACTGAAATTAACTTAATGTATATCTTGAATGTATGAAAATAAAAAAATAAAAATGTTATCTCAGATAAGTTAACTTTATTGCACAGGTTCATGTTCATGTTCAAATTCATGACTCCTCCCCTTTTTTATATGACCGCTCCCCAAAGTTGTTTCAGTATATATTTTGTTAAACTGCTACAAAATCTCAGATTTACTCAATCAAGAGATTTGAATATAGCTTCTCCTACTTCCTGTTATCTCCAGGACTGTGCTGCTTTCCATCAGATTTTTAGGTCACAGAGTAAAACTAAGTAAGTACTTGCTTTGTAAATAAATAGGGTAATGATTTTTGTAACAAGTTTTTAAGACTTTAAAATCGATTAATAAATCAAAACAATAATAGAATGAAACCTTGCTTTTTCAGCTGCCTGGATGAATCTACAATGATAAAAACTGATCGGAAATCGTCAGCATTATTGTCATCACAACAAAGGTGGTACGTAGGTCAACACCTGTCACATTATATGGTACAACAAGTTTAACACTGTCTTTTACTTTGCTGTCTTCACATTTTCTGTTAGAAACATATTACATCTTACGAGTTTGTAATTTAATTAAGTCTTTTGAAAACAGAAACAACATTTCAAGCTAATAGGCAACTCATGGACCTTTGCTGTGACTCAACAGCACTTCTCCCACCAACATATGTACAGCACATAAAAGGTTTTACTTTCCTATTTTCACTTTTCTCCTGCAATGGAAGTTTTTCCCAACTGTGATCCCTTTTGGTGGTCCTGTTGACTTTATCAATGCCTCTAGAGGGACAGGAGATGATGATGACAGTGCTGCATGTGCTGGTGTCATAGAAATCACCAAGGAGACAATCGATTACCACCATCCTAAGTATCGTAACGTCATCTTGAGGGACTTTCCTGGAATTGAAACCCCTGCATTTAAAGCAGAGGATTAACAGAAGGATGTCGGATTCAAGATCTTTGACTTCTTCATCATCACCTCATCTGATCGCTTCAGAGAGAATGATGCTAAACTTACACAAGAGATCATGAAGATAGAGAAAAAGTTCTACTTTGTTCGCTCACAGATCGGCAATAATTTACGAGATGCATAAAGAAAGAAAAACCTTAGCACTAATTTGTAGACGTGGGTGTCTCTCATTAATTTCCTTTTTAATGAGCGTTTGTAGCATTTGTAATCCATACCACATATATACCACATATATATATTAAGGGTGGAACGGTTCACAAAAATCCACGGTTGGTTCGGTCCGCGGTTCGTGGTCACGGTTTTCAGTTAGGATATATGTTGATTGTTAGGAAAATCTATTATGTCTTGTATAGTACAAAGCGTGTTGCACAATGCTGCATTACACTGTAGCACTTTTATCCACATCTTTCTTTCCGCCGTCATCGTAGGTCACTCTAAATTCAAAGCGCTCCCATTCAGCAGACCTATAAAGTGCTGCTGGCGGCAGTGCTCTCAACTCCTGTTCTTTCCCTTCGCCATACCCACACAATTCTCCACAACAACTGATTTTTTCCCTGCTGCCTAAGCTTCTTCTTCTTGTTTATTACTGGTGGTTGGCCTTGGTGCAGTACGCCACCTTCTGCTCTGGAGTATACAACACATGCGAATCGAACCAAGACAGTAGAACCAAACGGTTTAGACGGTTTTCAAAAACCGTTCCATCCTAATATCATATATATATATATATATATATATATATATATATATATATATATATATATATATATATATATATATATATATATATATATATATATATATATATATAAACTCGGTCAAATCCTACCAGAGGCTTGGGAGCTTCAGGTTTCTGCGTAGTATGCTATATATGTAAGTGTGTGTAAAAGCTTTTTTTTTCTTCCCAGGTCTTGAGAAGCTTGGAATTGAGTCTCCAGAGATCTTCCTGGTGTCCAACCCAGAGATTCATCTGTATGATTTTGATGCTCTGATTTAGGCCTTTGAGAGAGATCTTCCTAAAAGCAACATGGATGCCCAAACTTTATCTCCAGATTTCATCATTAAAAAGAAAGAGATTTTTCAGCGTGTTTTATGGGGTTTGACAGCTTTATCAGGGGTTGCAGCAGCAGTTCCAGTTCCAGGGCTGTCTGCTGCCGTTGATCTGAGCTTGCTGGTTGGTACTGTCACCAATTATGTGAGTGGGTTTGGTCTTGATATCCCATCTCTAAAAAGGCTATCTGTCAGAACAGGCATACCATATAAAGAACTGACAGCTGCCCTGAAAAGTCAATTGTCTGGAGTAGAAATAACTAAAGATCTCATCATGAAAATTATTGCTGAGCTTTCATTCTGTGTTTCCCTGGAGGTAGCAGAAGAGGTTTCCAGATTCATTCCAATAATTGGAAGTGCAATAGCTTTCTCTTTCTCAGCTGTCACAACCTATAAACTTTTGAAGATGATTCTTGATTTGCTAGCTGAAGATGCCCTGAGGCTATATGAAAGGGTCCTGAAACATGTGTGAAACACTGTGATTATGTCAAGACTCGTGGTACATTTATTTCTTATTGATCCAATGACCATAATTTCATAACCTGCCAACTGTTATTAGTGCAGAGCAACGTCTTTTTAAATTAAAATTTAAGATGAGTTCTTAACATAAATCCATATTTGAGTTTGAAATATGAAACTATCCTTTTATGAACCACATTTTGTTCAGAAAGTTTCTCTACGATCTGTGACTCCCATTTTCAGGTTGGTTTTTAGTTTTGGATTATCGTCCTTTTGAAAAATCATAATTCTTTTGACAAATTGAGTCATAACTTCACCTTTAATTCAAGAGTTAGGTTTTCTGAAACATGGTTAAGTGATAATCTGCTTCTTTTTCCTTTATCAAAACATAATTCATCTTACTATAGAAACAATGGAATAGGAGTAAAGGGGTCACTGTGTTTAATGCTTACAATTTTAGATGTAGAAAAGGTTGTGAATACTGACTTTACTACAAAGCACGTAGAATCTGTATTTATAGATAATGCATTTGTAAGAAATGACATCATGGTTGAATGCATTTTTATAGACCCCTAACTCATATATAACTACATCGCATGACTTATTATATGCTGATCTAGTAGGTTGTTATCACTGAATGAATCTGCAGGACTAAAATGAAAGCTTGGTTCAAAGGGAAAAGGTGCCGCTGAGCTACAAATTGTCTTTAAAGCTGGAGAAATATATTATGATGTATATATTTCACTGAGATCAAAAGTTTAATGTTTGAAATCTTTTAAAGTGCATATTGCAAATAAGGCATTTAATGAAATTCAGTCGCAATGTGTTTTGCTAATTTAATCTATGCTCTTGAAAAACACGTAAGTTTAAAATTACCCCTGAATAGTATCTTATTTGTTGATTTTTGGGTGTTTAAATCAGAATTTGTTATACTTATTCAGGTATAATTTCTAGTTATTGAAAAATATTTAATTTAGTTTTATTGTTAATCTTGGCTTATTGTGTTTTGGTTTCTTAACTGTTGCGTTTTCTTGTTTATATTTAAAGTTTTTTCTGCTACTGTGACCTTGGCAATATTTTAAATAAAGGAGAAAAAGAAGAACTGATTCTCAGTCATTGAGTAAAAGCTTCCTTTTCTGGTATTCTAGTATTTTGATGGAAAGGTGGTCAATAGGTGTGAAGGATATTTCCCTGTGGTTTATTTAATTTTATCAGGGCAACAGTGGCGTTGGATGTAGGAGTTTGCCCTTAACTCGAAGGATTGACGGTTCAAGCCCCGGCTCTGACTTTCAGTGTCGTTGTGTCCTTGGGCAAGACACTTCACCTGCATTGTCTACTGATGGTGGTCAGAGGGCCTGGTGGCGCCAGTGTACGGCAGCCCTGCTTCTGTCAGCGAGCCCCAGGGCAGCTGTGGCTACAATATAGCTTGCCACCATGAGTGTGTGTGTGTGAATGGGTGAATGACTGAATGTAGTGTAAAGCTGATTTCTGTCATTGATCTGAATCTGCAGCCTTACAGTATTTTAGATGGTCTGTTCCTGGAGAAAGGCATGATAGTTTAAAATGCCTTAGATACCTTAAATTGCCTTTTTAGTGTATAACTTATAAACTTATTTTTTTTTACTGAACTAGAATCTGATCTAAATCAACAGACAAAATTAGTTTTTAAAATGAATCTTCCTCCTCTTCATGTCTGGATCTAGACAAAGTTGTCCTACAGAGAACCTGTCTAAATACAATCATCACATAGGACTTTGTTCCAGCGTGTTGATGGGAAAACACCAAGGCTCATCTCAAAGCAAAAACCCAGTTCAGCAACAATAAAAACTATACCAATATAAGCTGCACGGGAGTAAACAAAAAGTAAAACCTGGGGTCTGTTTCATGAAGCAGGTTTATACGTTTTCTAAACCTAAAATCAAGGAAACTCTTGAGTTTTCTGTTTCAAAAAGATAGTTCAACCTCTGTTTCAGTCACCATAGTAACATTCTCCCCAGAGCTAACAAAAATTCAATCACTATAAGTCATTTAGACACATTAGCTGTGATAGAACAGGACAGATGGACCCAGTATTCAAGGTGAGACAGTCAGTAGAAAAGTTCAAAACGTCTATTAAAGCAAAACATAAACAGAACAAAAGTGCGGAGCTGCTGCGGATCTGTGACCACAGCGACTGCAGGAGGAGGACAGGGCACCGCCCATCACTGACATTCTGGGTAAAGAAACACAGGTAAGGGACCACAATCATCTGACAGGAGATGATAATGTCAGTGAGTCACTTACCTTGTTTCACAGTTCAGTCCATCTCCTTAGAAAGGTGTGATCCAGCCGATGGGATGCCAACCAGACACGGTGTACGTCGCCCACCACGGAGAACTCGCAGGAAGCCGATCCAGGTAAGGCACAGGTGTCAAAGTCGTTCCAGAAAGGGCCGTGTGGCTGCTGGTTTCCACCCAAGCAGTAGCACAACAGACTCCATTCATCTCATCAAGGTGAGTCTAGTCTTAACCTGATGACTTGATGGGATGAATGGAGTCTGGTGTGTAACTGCTTGGGTGGAAAGAAAACCAGCAGCCACGCGGCCCTTTCTGGAATTACTTTGACACCCCTGAGGTAAGGGGAAGACAGAGCAGGCAGGAACAGTTCAGGAATCCAGGAGATCTCTGCTCGAATAGAGATTCCAACCCAAACAGGGACAGATGGATCCAGGCTTCCAGGAATCCTCAGAGTAAAGGCAGGTTAGGGTGAACAGGACCTTATCTGATCTTCTAATCAGTAATTTTGCTCCCCAGGGGTTAGTCAGTTCACCTTTTCTGTTCACCTTATATACCAACTACTGCAATTGTAATACACCAATGTGTTCAGATTTTCTGATGATGCAGCTATTCTCTGGGTCATTTCAGGCACTTCAGACCTAATTGGTTACAGACAGATTAAGACCTTTACTCAGTGGTGTGAGGCACAATTTCTGACTATTAATTTCCAAAAAACACAAGAACAGATCTTTGACCCAAGGTCAGTTGGCGACCACTCTCCAGTGGTCATCCATAACCAATTAATTGCCCAAGCAGATTCTTATAAATATCTTGGATTAAAAATCGAAAATAAATTTTTATGGATTGCTCAAGTTGATTATGTCTGCAACAGGGTCCAGCAGCGGCTACATTTTCTGCGCAGACTGAGGGCCTTTGGTGTCAGTCAGAAAGTCATGCTGCTCTTTTACCGTGCTGTTATAGAGAGCATCATTAGTTATGGCATTTCTGCCTGGTTTGGTAACCAATCTTTCCAAATAAAGGCCAAACTTACTTGCCTGACTCAAAGAGCAATGAAGCTGATGAGAGTCAAGCAGCACCCCTCACTTCAGACCATCTTTAATGAAACAATAACCAGACAAGCCCAGGAAATCATCTCAGACCCCACTCATGTTATTTATTCAGAGTATCAGTTTCTTCCTTCAGGTCGACGTCTTAGAGTCCCTGCCTGTAGATTGAACCGCTATAAGAACTCATCTGTTCCGTTTTCCATTAAGGCAATAAACAGTATCAAGCAGTAAATTGTGGAATGGTATTCAAAAAAAAAAAAAAAAAAACTAAACTGACAAGCTTTTTTATGTGTTCATTATCTCATATAACAGATTTTTAAAGAAGGTTTTTTATGCATTTTTTCTTGCATATTTTATTGTGAATGTAATGTAACATACTTCCTTATGTATTTATTTATGTGTCTTACAATGGAATTTCTATATCAGTGTTTTTTTGTGTGAATGCAGTGTGACACATAGTTCTGACTATGTAGAAGCCAGAGTCTGTACTCAAATCAAATTTCCTTTGGGACAATAAAGTTAATCTAATCTAATATTAGGACACTTGGTCTGGCTCCTTCTTCATCAAATATGAGGAGCAACATGTGAAAAAAAAAATAATACATACAATACAACATACATATATGTTTCACAATTATTATAACACTTTAATAAATGTATTACTCTTGATAAAACAAAGACTGATTTGTCCTCGGTAGTTTTTTCTTTTCAGAATGTATTATTTTCAGACATTTCTGAACCCATTTTCAGCCAATAAAGCAAATGTTTTGTCACATTAATAATCTCTGAATTATAATCTGAACAACAAAAGGTCAGATATTAGAAATGATTAGCATTTCTCCAAATGATCGAACTGATCAATCTTCAGGCTAATGAAGAGACAAAGAAGCAGTTAAAGGAGCAAACTGGACTGAAGGAGACAGAAAGCATCCAAAGCTGTAGGAGATGATTGTTTTCTGCTAAATCGATATAAAACAGTTATCAGATCTCCCACCAACACTAAATCCTTCAAACCACCTGGACCTGAGTTTGAAACCTGAGCTCCATTACTCCTGCATTAACTGATTGCTGGGGCAGTGAGTAGGGCTACAGCCCCCTCTAGTGGTGGAATTCACTAAAACCACAATAGAATCAATAGAATGGAAACATCCACATCTTTCTCTCTGGTAAATGATCCCTGGTAGAGTTTGGACCCTGAGTTCTAGTTGATCTGATAATATTCTCTCTAACTGTAACATGAACAGCAGCTGGACTGAAAATATGGAGAGGAGAAACCCCAGAAGTTTATCTGCTAAAGTTAGAAAACATCAGTCCAGGTCAGAGGAGTGGAAATAAATATTTATTAAGAACTAGAAATAAATCCATCAATAAATCCTCTGCTGCTTCTTCATCATTTGATACAGAAATGAAGAGGTTCTGATGAGGTTCTGAAGGAGAACATTAGAACAGAACCAATCAAAGGGAACTGATCCAATCAGCCAGATGTTCCTCATGTTACAGGATCAGACCTTCAGCTGCAGAGGAACACAGTTCATTAAATCACCACCAGATGGCGCTCCAATACAAACCCTATGGAAAAGAGAGATTTCTCATAGCAGATTTCAGTCTGACCAGTTTTAACCATCAGTTTCAAAATGAAAATCCCTTTCGACTTAATATTAAATGCAAATGATTTAACCGTTTAATCTGCAGAATTTATAGTTTTAACTCGAATTTTTGCTAAATAAAAGTGTTTAAAACATCTTAAGCTCATGTTTGATGTTTAAAGTTTCTACTGTGAATCATTTTTCTGAAGATGTGAATAAATATAGATTTATTGACATAACAGAAGCATCAGAACCAATGGAGCAGATAAAGAGCTGTGATCACAGTAATAAAGTCCATCAGCTGTTCCAGCTTTAATAGCAGCTCAGATCAGTCTGTCTGTTGAGTCCAGAAGGTCTGTTTCCATCTATTAGATCAACCTGGACAGATATGAAGAAACACAAAGTTACAGCAACAAACGCCTGAATTTATTCTATTTTTAGAGGGAAATGCTGCAAAATAAATAATCAACTAGTAACAATTTATGTTACTTACCGTTAACCCACATAATACAAATAATAACTAATATCGATAAAGAAATCAGTTAGATGAGTCTCCTCAGCTACATTAATGAAAGACTGAAAGACCTGCAGCAGAAACAGATGCAGGAGTTTGAATAAATAATGATGATTAAAAGATGGACGAACAGAAAGACAGTTGAGGTTATTAAACTGTGGGAATCATGTTTAACTGCTGGTTAATCAGGAGGATTTTACTCTTTATTCAGTCTGTTCAGAGTTCATAGCTACAGCTGATATTAGCTCCATTAAACATCCAGAATTAAAATTTAGTTTATTTTAGTTTATTTTGCACAAATTTAAATTCACAACAGCACAAAGGAAGTAGTGCAGGAAGAGGCAGAAGCTTATATAATCCCTCCAATCTAATGGTATAGAAAAAAATACAATCTAACAGTAGATCATTAATTAACTGATCATATATTTATGAAATACAATTATGTAAAAAGTAGAACCATAAAAACACATTAATGCCTATAAATAAATGTATTAAAAATAACCTTTATTTGACAATAAAGATGCAATCAGAGTTCTGACAACATCTTTTTATAAAAACTGCTCTATTTGCAGCAGATTAACACCAGAAACAGGTTCAGTCATTAAATTCAAACATTTTCTGTATCAAAGCTTTTATAAAATTCTTCAGTTCTTGTTTAAAGTTAGAGTTATAGTGAAAGTTTCACCAACTGATTTTACTGAAAAGAATTTAGACTAAAGTGCAGAATCATTGAGTGAAAAAGTCCTTCATCTGGTCTGAATGGGTCACAGTCAGGAGGTCATAATGAAATGACTGATTGAACTGATCATCATCAGAGGGAGAACCTGTGGAAAAGCAGCACTTTGGCAGATTACTGGTTTTAATGGTTTTAAGTAAGGCTGATTCTTATGGAGGACCAACTCTGCCATATTTTAAAAAAATAAATACAGAAATAAATAAATGCTCAATAAATACAATTAATTGCCAACAAAAATACAATAAACAAATAAATGTGAGTAGAAATTAAATTATACAGTGAAACATAAATGTATATAACTCTTTAAATTAGCTTCTTTATTTATTTGCCTTTATAATATTTACCTTATTTATTTTTTGTCCTTTATAATCTTCAACTTAATTTTTTTTAATTACTTACATTTTTAAGTATTTATTTATGTGCATGTTATAATAATTTTTGTCTGTTTTATTCTTCCTTTGTATTTTCTTACCTTAGTTATTTCTTCGCCGCTGTTTATTTCTCTCTGCCCTTTTTACATTTCTCTCTGCCCCTTTTTACATTTCTCTCTGCCCTTTTTACATTTCTCTCTGCCCTTTTTACATTTCTCTATGCCCTTTTTTACATTTCTGTCTGCATTTCTACCTCATTATGCAAATGAGGAGGGGGGGTGTGTCCTAGAGAATCAACTTCTGCTCATTGGTTGGCTTGGCGGTCCATCTTCTTAACTCACAGAGCTCAGAGTACTAAGTTAAATGTTCTCTTTTTCTTTTGCTGTTGTTCAATAAATTTACGTTTTAAGATCATTTGAGGCGAGAACATTATACTTTTAAGCGTCTCCATATGGCCCATTCACAGATTTAATGCGTAATTTAAAAGAAAATGTTCCGAACTTGAGAGGACCGCGGCACCAGTGGAGCTCCGAAGTTAACGGCAGCCATGTCTAACCACAGCCCATCTGCAGCGGCCCTCTCTCGGAATAGCCCGTGTGTGAAGCGTGTTGGTTAGCATTTTACTACATCGGTCGAATCTACAGGAGGAGAGTCTGATGTCGAGTCTGAAGTCATTAGAACGGGAGTAGAGACTTTGCCAAATACAACAAAAAATCGCCATCATAGCCAGCGGTCCTTCAGTTGAAGATTATTAAGTAAAATAAATTAAATTAAATGAATAAGGTAAATATTACAAAGGCAAATGAATAAAGACGGTAATTTAAAGAGTTATATACATTTATGTTTCACTGTATAATCTAATTTCTACTTACATTTATTTGTTTATTGTATTTTTGTTGGCAATTAATTGTATGCTTATATATTTATTGAGCATTTATTTATTTCTGTATTTATTTTTAAATATGGCAGAGTTGGTCCTCCATAGATTCTGAGGAGCTGGAGGAGAAAATCTCTTCTCTCTAAAAGACTAAAGGCAGCAACACGTTGGTCTGCTCAGTTGGACCAGAACCAACAGACTTCTGGAAAAAAGATGGACCCAAAGTCCAGATGTTTGGTCAGAATGAAGAGAGAACCAAACACACCAAATAAGAACCAACAGCAGCTGCAAGCACAGCGGTGGAGACATCATGATGTGGGCTTGGTTTCCAGCAACTGGACCTGGACTCCTTGCTTTCTTTCTGTCCACCATGAACTCCTCTGTCCACCAAAGGAATGAAGAGTCCAATGTGAGGACATCTGTCCTACAGCAGCTTCAGAACCTTCAGGGTTCTGCTAAACGCCTGAGTTTGATGTTTTGAAACAGTAATTTAGGAGCAGTTTGACCATCAGAGCTGCTGCTGCTGCTGTTATCAGAACCAGAGAAACATAGAGGCCGATTCTTCCTCGACCTTCTGGTTCTGGATCCACAGTCGGTCTCTGAGGTTCTGAGACATCAGCAGCTGCTGGAAGAACCAAACATGAAGGAGATTCAGGGAAAACCTGAACATTTCAGATGGAAATTAAAATTGTTCCTTATGTTCCTAACAGAGCACTTTGCTCTCACTCTGCAGGTTTCCTAGAATTTCTAAAGTAGAATGGGAGGCAGATCTTTTAGTTATCAGGCTCCTCTCCTGTGGAACCAACTACCAGTTTTAGTCCGTGAGGCAGACACCCTGTCTGCTTTTAGGGCAATGCTTAAGACTTTCCTATTTAATAAAGCTTATAGTTAGAACTGCTCAGGTTATAATGATCTATCTCTATTTACAGTAGCAGTCATTCAAAGTTTCCCCACTTTCCTTGATGGGCCCTTGGCTGGTCCCCTAAGATTCCTTTTTAAAACATCAGTCTTTGAACTAAAATATTCTGTCAGGATTTGTGGATATTAACATCTAAAGAGAAGTTCCATCTCTTGTTCAGACCCTGTGATTCAGTGAAAGAGTGAAGTCAGATTAAAAAATATACACGCCCAGGAGAAGGAGGGGGGTCACTCCAGTGGCTGGAAGTTTTCTTACATTCAGCTGGTGTTTGACTGGGAAGGAACATTTTAAATGGCTGCTACTTTATGCTGCTATAGGCTTAGACTGATGGAGGACATAGGGTTAGTTCAACCCATAATGTTCTGTTCACTCTATCTTTTCTCACTGTGGAAGCTTCATGGTCTGTTCCTGTTTGGCTGTGACTCCATCCCAGAGAGAAATATCAGCTGTGCTGCTGCTATAATCACCTTTGTTTTAAAGATGTTGGAGTGGGGCCTGTTTTTTTCAGTGTAGTCCTGTTGCTTTTCTATAAATAGCTATAGGCTCAGCTTTACTGTGACTACCTGTATCTGCTCTCTTTCGTCCCTTTAAGATGAAAACCAGTGTTGGGAAAGTTCTCTTTCCCCGCAGTGAACTAGTTCAAAGTTCAGTTCACACATTTTTAAAATGAACTAGTTCAGTTCATAGTTCATAATTCAAAATTTTGAACTAAGTTCACAGTTCAAAAAAGTTCATAGTTCTTTTTTTTTTTATATATATATATTGCTCAATTACACCATAGCCTACTGTAGAACCACAGACAGCAATTATTTTATCAGTTGTAACTCTGAAACTGTGCATCAGATTTCATCTTCATATCCAGTTTTTGAATCCTTATCCAACCAGGGTTTACATTAGCATTGAGGGGACAGCATTTCCCCATTGTTGCTTTAGCGCTTTGTTGCTGTCCATTCACTTCACACTAGTAGCAGCTGCAGCTTTCACCTACAGTATATTCTCAAAAACATCAGGAAAAATGTGCTGCTTGAATGGTCTTTTTGATGAGGAATTATTAAAAGAAAAACAGGAAAGTAGTCTTTAAGGTTCAAATGGTTTTTATTATTATTATTTTTCCATTTGAAATTCCATTTCAGTACATACTAAAAAGGAATACTGGAATCCTGGAAAATTATACCAGGCAGATTGTTAAGTCGCGGATTTTTTTACTGAAAGCCGGCGGGCAAAGTTTACAGAGAAATCTAAGACTGTTGCCATCATCCTCACCGACCACCTGGTCATAAACCTGTTTTTATTTTGTGAATCATACTGCTGCTTTGTGCGCCTCCTGATGGTAAGCCTCCATGCTGCTGTGAAGCTTCCGCGCTGCATTTTGTTTTGATGGACGCACGCGGCTGTAGGCTGAACTACACTGGTAGCTGGGTGTTGCCAGTTTGGGTGTTTTTCCGCTACATATTAAGGCCTGTTTACGGTGTGATTTGGCCGGGGTTTTTCGCCTGGGGGGCTCTATAGAAATCTGGCAACCTATTGAACGGAGCTGAACTGAGAGAGTGCCGTTCACAGACACCAGAATGAGCGAGTTCACAATATAGCGTTCATCAGGCAGTAATGCGAATGCGTTCAGTTCACGTTAAGCCCAAAATGTGAGCGAGTTTCATGAACTTTACCCCAAGTTCAATGAAGCGGCGTTCAGAGCACAACTACTGATGAAAACTGACCAAGAAGAGCTCATTTTCCAAACAGAGCCACCCATTTTACAATTACCTTGTCTAACAAAGAAGGTAATAATAGATCAATGTCTCTATGTTTTTTTGTATGTATGCTTCTGTCTCCTTGAACCCCAGTCGGCCTCAGCAGATGGCCGCTCACACTGAGCCTGGTTCTGCTGAAGGTTTCTTATTGTTAAAAGGAAGTTTTTCTCTCCACTGTCACTACAAGCATGTTTGGTCTGAGGGATTGATTTAGTCAATGACCGGCTGCAATCAGCATGTTTCCCTTAGATCAATTGAATGTCAGTCAGAATGAGAAAATGTTCCTGATCTGCTGTCAGAGAAACTGTTCCTGTAACATTTGATCTGGTTTTGGTTTGTTTTCAGATTTTAGAGCTTTGAGTTTTAGAGAAACCTGCAGGAGAGTAAAGTGTAACGAGAAAGTAATAAACTTGAAACATGAAACCATCTAAACAGCAACAGAGACACTTGGTTCTGTTGGAACCTGGATAAACAGGGTCAGTTCTGCTCAGAAACCCACAGTAACATGGAGGCTTTTCATCTCTGACTCTCTGAGTGAAACCCAGTTAGGATTCTTCCCTCAGTCTGATTTTCCTCGAACTAAAGTCAAAATACTCAGAATGAACAAAAACCAACAGAAACAGAGAATTTATGAGAAAAACATAAAATGTAAATATTTTATGTTTTTTCTCATAAATTCTCTCTCTCTATTTTGGTTGGAGTTTGTTCATGTTGAATATTTTGATTCTGATTTAAGTTTGATGAACATCAGAGTTAAAGCTCAAACTCACCAGAGACGTTAAGGTAACATCTTCCAGAGTTGAAGCCATAATCAGTCTTTACATCACAGAGATACAGACCAGAGTCTTCAGTCCTCAGTCTGGACACATGGAGTCTGATTCGTCCTTCTCTGAGGACGTCTTTGTCACTCTGGACTCGTCCTGAAAACTGTTCATCCAGAGACTCTGACACCTCAACACCTTCATGGACATGATAGAGGACTAATCCTCTGGGAGGAGCTAATAGTTCACAGAGGATAAACAGTTCTTTCCAGTTCCTGTTGGGTCTGGTGGTGAAGGTCCACTCCAGAGTGATGTTGTGGTTCTCCTCTGCCTGATAGGAGCTCTGTGTCACATTCACTACAAATGTTGCTGCTGAGGAGACAGAGAGGGAAAGAGAGGAGCAGACACACTGAGAACTGGAACATGGGAGTCTTTAAACTCCATCTCTAGAGGTTTCTGTCTCATGATGGTCTCTGTGCTGTCAGAGCTCTGCTTGATTCTCTTCTAGTCAAACTGCTTGATCAAATGCAGCTGGAGGATTGAAGTGTTACCTTCACTGACAGACTTTTCACTGATTATTGATGGATTTAGAACAAAGAGAAGATGGAAACTGACCACAGAGACATGAGTTGATGATGATGAGCAGCAGGATCCTGGAGATCATCTTCTCCTGAGGAGAGGAGACAGAGGAGGAGAGTCAGCAACACATCAGCTCCAACATCACTGACAGACAACAAGGAACATTTTGCAGAAAGAAGGAAGTCCATGCTGAACTGGGTAAAAATAAAATATGTAAAAGAAAAAGAAAATGTGCAGAAAAAAGCTAGATAACCCCTTAGAAGGAACACAACTGCCACCCAGTGGTCATAAATATATACTGCAGCAGGTTTCAGGTCTTGCTGCAATATTTAATCTAACTCCAAATTAATCTGATGTGAGAAGAAATATTTCCATCCATCCATTTTCTGACTCGCTTTATCCCAAGTGGGGTCGCGAGGAAGAAATATTTTAGTTTATTTTTATGAAGGTTAAATTAATCTGTCAGGATTCACAAAATGAATTCATCATCATTATTAAACATCTGTGTCATGTTTGGTTTAAGGTGTCTAACCCACATGCAGAACACTCAGAGGCAGGAGAAAAGTTCAAAGATTTATTGATGAGTTTGAACACAATAAATGAACAGGTCCAGAGGGGAACTTCGTTTGGTCAGGAGTGGATTCTGAAAAGCACACAGAATAATCAGATCCAGGACTGGTCACGAATGGGTTCATTACAGAGGGAGACAGAGTTAGTGGAGGTCCAGGTATTTTGCAGGATGAGAGAGAGTGCAGTACCTGTTCTGGAGTTGAGCAGAGCGGCAGAGGGGGGGGACCTTGAGGGTCCAGAGGCTGTCGGCAGGCTGAGGGCAAGGCGGAGGCAGAGCTTATTTGTGCTGGCAGATCACAGATTTGAGTTTCTTTCCAGAGTCTTCTGAGAGCGGGCAGGCAGATCTTTGACAGGAATAATTCTCTAGAGTTCTTCTGAGAACGGACAGGCAGATCACCGGCAGAGAAACTCTTCAGGGTTTCAGGTTTCAGGCAGGTTCAATCGTTACTGGCAAAAACTCTGGCACTGGAGAGAAGTCCTCCGGGTCCTTAAATAAGGATCTCCTGATGAGCAGATGAGCTACAGGTGGTGCAATCAGCTCCGGCTCCAGGAGATCTAGTACGCCCTCTGGTGGAGAAAGTGGACAGACCTCCAGATCCCAACAATCTGAACCAAAGCAGGAGTGTTTATGTGTATGTTTTGAGTAACTAGAGGCAATTACAGTAAGATTTTCATAATTAACTGCTTTCAAAAAAATCTAACTATAGAAAAAATATAGAGAGATAATCAGAAATACTTTAATAATCCCAGAGGGAAATTACTTTTGTTACACGCTCCAGATACAGTTTTTATTTAATTATATATATGTATATATATATATATATATATATATATATATATATATATATATATAAGTTAACAAAAAAGGTTTTAATTGACAAGAGGATGATTTCCTTTCATAAAAATGCTGTAAATTCATGATCTGTATATATATATATATATTTTGTTGAATATATGAAGCTAATAATTATTGTTGTTGTAAATAACAATTAATTATTTACCACAATAGATAATAGTTCAGATCAGTTCCAATACTGAGTAGGTATTTAGAGTCATTGATAACTTTATTATTGCAGCATAATGAGGTTGTAACCATTAGACTTAGACAGACTTTATTATTAATTTTGTACACAGGGTATACAAAAAGAAATTTCCTTCAGTACAGCTCTCAAGATATATTTCATTTTTTAAAGTTCAGCCGTGATAAAGATAAGCAGATTATGATAATGTAAACATACGACTGTATAATAGTTACAGTTCCAAACTTCCAACATTTTTTTAAGAACACAGAGCAGATTAAATGCTTGGTTCAGGATTAAAACCTGAATCAAACAAATTTAATCACCGTTACTGTCAAACAGACAGATGTGTTCAGCCTCAATAAGAGATCAGAAACTGTTTCTAGTGCTTCACTAAGAGCTTCAGTCTCTGAATGGAAACAAACATGACTTTATGTCTGGATATTAACCTCAGATCAGACTCTATCACTTTAACTTGGTGAAAATATAAGCAGAGGTGTCAAATAACAAAGTGCAAATTGTTACTTTCCTTAAGTAGAAATTTTTGCTATCTATAATCTATTGGAGTAATATTTTTTTTTTAGAAAACTTTTTACTTCTACTCTTTACATTTTTTGCAGTTATCTCTACTCCTTAAATTTTTAAAAATAGACTCGATAGTTTTGTTCCATTTAAGCTCATTTTCGTTTCGCTTAGAGAAATAAAAACCATCAAAATAATTTGTTTGATCCAGACAATTTCTTTGAGGTTGGACTGAGTACGGCACAAACTGGTCACATAATGTGCCAAAAAAATTGTTTTCCCAGATGATGCACAGTTAAATTTGACACTGTCGCCATTAGTTACAATATAAAATTTATCAAATATAGTATAAGCAAATTATTATCCAGAATTATAGGAAACAATTTCATTTAATAGGGTAGTGCAGGGTAGGGTAGGGTAAAGAGTCTCTTAGCATTTTTCCTGTATTACTTTTATACTTCAAGCTTTTTTTCAAATGGTACATTTAGACTTTCACTTGAGTAAAAAGCTTAAGTTGATATTCTAACTCATGCCAAAGTCGGTCCTCAAGGGCCGCTGTCCTGCAGGTTTCAGAGTTTTCTCTGCTCCAGCAGCTGATTTTCATTGATAGCTGATCAACAGGCTTTTTCTGAACTCATCAGGATCAGCTGTGCTAAAGCAGTGAAACCTCTAAAACCTGCAGGACAGCAGGGCCTCAAGGACCGACTTTGGGCATGCCTGCTCTTTTAAAAAAGTGCTTTTAAACAGTGGGATTTATATTTATACTTATGTTATTAACATTAATACTTTTGACACCTCTGAATAGAAGAGTGCGTAAATATAGAAATATACACCAGAGAGATATAGATTAGACCTTCTCCTCTCACTGTTTTGTTCTGGTTATACGTTTTATATTTCTGTTCAAACTCTTTATCATTTCCATTTATGTATAAATATGTTTTTTTCCATAAAGCTCTCATGCTTTTATGAACGTTTACTAACAGTAATGTTAAAGTTTCATTGTTTTCTTCTTCTCTTTGTAGCAAAGTTCTTCCTATAAATGGTGAGGGAGTTTTTTTTTGTTTGCTCTCCCTTAATTAGTCATTCCTTTCACCTGTCGTTTTCTCTCCCTGCCTCAATTATAATTTATTCCTCTCACCTGTTTCCTCTTGGTTATATTCAGTTCAGCCTGAGCATTCAGGGCCAGATCATTAACTGTTTTCTGTTAGCCTGTCTGTTCAGTTTTATTTTATGGTTCATGTCCTGGATCCTGGCAGCCAGGCGGAAAGAGGGTTTTGTGTTTGTCTCGTCTCCTGATCGTCCACTGTTCCTCCCCCGCTGCGGAGTCCTCTGGGTTTTGGCTCAATATGTGGGGAGGTTCAGTTTTTATCTCAGTAAGCCTGGCTCCAGGGAGGAGACCAGTTTAAGGTCCTGCATCAAGTTCTGGTTCCCGTCCTGTCTGGGCTACCCTCTTCCACTGAGTCTGCTCAGCTGCACCTGATCCTGTCTGCTCCTGTGCGTGACCACCTGGTCATGCTTCTGGTCCCAGTCAGACTCTAAACCCTCCTGGGAGCTTGTGGATGCCTGGAAGTCTGGATCCTGCCTCCTGTTTCTGTTCCTGCCTGATCTGGATCCTGTCCCTGTCTGTTCTGGATCCCTGACCAGGATCGGCTTCCAGCATGTCCTCTAGGACTGCAGTACTTGGGGACATTCTTGGACTGGACTGTTAAACCAGGTAAGTGGCCAACTCAGATAATCATCTTCTGTCAGATGATCGTGAGTCACTTACCTGTGTTTCTCCTGCAGGATTCTGTGATGATTGGGCGGTGCCCCGCTCCCCATCCTGCTGTGTCCACGAGCCACAGCTCCACTTTAGTTTTTGTTAATTTAATAAACCTTTTGGAACTTTCCTACTGACTATCACTCCTTAAATACTGGGTCCATCTGTCCTCGTCTCATGACATCAGAGACTGAAATTAAAAACCTTTGCAGATATAAATCTGTCCATCTTCATCAGAACCTTCCTCCATCTGTTTCCTATGACCAGTTTGAGGATTACTGTTAGAAATGACATAAAAAGAACAGTTATAGCTCTGTGGAAGGAAACAGAAGCAGCTGCTGTTGCTCCACTTCCACAGGAAATGAGGTGCGTTCAAGACCAACACCCCTCACTTGGATTGTGGATCAGAGGGGCGGTGCTGATGGTTAAAGGTCTGTAGTAAAGATGTACAGAGCTTCTGATGGAGATGGCAGGTGAGTTTTATGCAATTTATTGAAAATCTATAATAAAACAAAGATAAGGTAAAGTTTCCTTTGGAGTCCTATGTGCTCAAGTCTATCACAGTTCTGTTTGGTCTATTAATAAAAGCCTGAATAATTTATTGCTATCAGCAATTAGTCTCTTAATAGTGTGGCACCCGAGAGGTGAAACTGTGAACAAATAAATCAAACTGCGGTGACTGTGAGCAGAGCTTTAAAAGGACGAACCGGTAAAGGTTACAATAATTTATTTGAAAGTATAAATTCACTAAAAAAGAGAAAATGCAGGGCAATAAGGAGTAGCAGAGTCAATTAGTTTGTTAGTCAGAGTCTGTTTAAAGGAAGAACTCTTAGCTGGTACAAGTGTCCTCTCCAGCTTAGCGCACAAGGGAGGGCGCCTCCAGTGCGCGGTCCTCTCTGTCACCAGCCGGCCGATCCTCCATGGCTACGGCAAATCACAGTGGCAATCCAGCCACTCGCATTCAAACACCCGTGCGTTCCTCAATGGCACCCAGTTGGAGGAGTCTTTGCGGCAACCAGTCCTTTGGTCCTTCCCTCCGCAGCCCCTTCACCTGTGATCTGTCCGGCTTCCATCCCTTCAACTGCACAGCTGCCTTTGTATTACCAACGCCCCGTTCTGCACGCTGCTTAGCTGATGGAGAACACCTGTGCCGCTGCTGTGGGCGTCTCCGGGTAGGAGTAGTAACGTCACCACATCACAAAATCAGAAAAAACAAGCAACACAGCAACCCAAGCTAAATCTTACAAGAAAAGTAAATAACTTCAAAATAAAACAAGCAAATCCAAATCAGAAAAATAAGACATGAAAGTAACTTAAAAAAGAAAAAAAGGCCACATTACCACAATAGGCCTACCAGTCACAGCACAAAAGTATTAACCAAGATGATACTGAATATATATTTGATTAGTGGATTATTTTCCACCTTAAATTATTTATTATCCATTAATGTTAAATTCATGCCAACAAATAACCTCCATCTATATAGCCTGTTAAGGCTTTTATAAAACTTTTTAATAGTATTAATAGTTTAATAAAACTATTAAACGTTTTTTTTGCGTTTAAGTGATCTTATACTCTAATAAAACAAAAACAAACTGAGGATTAAAATAACAAAACTACATAAAACTGTCTTTTCATTGTTTCCAATGATATCAACACGTTTTAATAAGCTCAGAATACCTTTGAATGAATATTTCTATAATGAGAAACAAAAAAATATTTTTTAAATACTTTAGTATTTGGTTCCAGTCACATTTTGTGGAGGATTTTCTAAATCTCCCTATAAATTATTTTTTCTTTGTTTAATGAGTGAAACTGATCATTATTGTCTCTAAGAAGCTGCTCTAACTCAGTTCATGCTAACATCCTCAGACACCAACCAGCAAACAGAGTCATTGGATTTAGATACAGCAGCACATAGACCTTCATCATCGGGATTTAACTGTTTATATTTCTCTTCAAACTCTTTGAATCATTTCCATTTTTGTCTAATTATATCTTCTCCCATAAAGCTCTAATGCTTTAATACACATTAACTGACAGTAATGTTTAACATGCAGCTTTACCTCATGTCCAGCGGTGATGGAGCAACAGATCAAACTGATTCCTTCCTGTAAACAGCTCCATGCTGATCTATTAAACTGCTTCATTTGTTCTCTCTTGGTAAAGTTTCTTTGTTTTCTTCTTCTCTCTGCAGCAAAGTTCTTCCTATAAATAGTGAGAAAGTTACTTGTCTAAGCTCCAAATCATTCAGAGACTGAAACAAAAAAACTTTGTAAAAATAAATTACTCAGAGTCAGAATCTCCATCTGGTTCCGATAATCAAGACTGCTGTTAGAAGAAACGATGAAAAGCCGAAATAAAAAGGACCGCCTCAGCGCTCTAGCGGGAAACAGAGGAGATCTAGACATTTTACATTTTCTTATAAATGTGTTGAACATGGATTTTGTTTCTCAGAATACAGCGAGTCATCTGTTATTATTTCTGGAACCATTGGGGCGGAACAAAGACAGAAGAGGAGGCTGATGCGGCGCATAGTAATCCTGGACCTCATTTCTTCCGCGAAGCTGAAGGTGGCGTCCGAGTGTAGCTTCTGCTTCAGGAAATGAGTAAAGGGAGTTTCCACTTCAATTTCCCCAACCTTCAGCATCTTTAATCTACTTTAATTAAAATAGCACAACACATAGACACATCTAACCTAGTCTAGATTATTCTAAACTACTTAAAATTATATAGGCCCTACCTATCACGTTTATACAAAATAATTATCACGTTTATACAATATAATTAGCAAAAAAAAGTGATAGCAATAGGCTTCTATAGCAATCTAATAATGTTTTTTTTTCTTTCTTTCTTTTGGCGTTGTCCCGATGGAAAGAAAAAAAAGACTTAGAAGTCGAAACTAAGAGGTTTTCTCCCAACTCTGATTGGTTTGAAGTTAAAAACTATCTAAGTCCCCTATCTATGTTCCATTTAGCTGTTAACTAAAACATAAATAAATATAATAATTGAAACATAATTAAATTGTTATACTGAAATTGTTAACAAATTATTCCTTACTGCCATGTCTAACTTAAGGTATGATAAGCATCAGTGTTGGACACATTACTTTGAAAAAGGTAATTAATTATAGTTACACTAGTTACTTCTCCCAAAAGTAACTGAGTTACTAACTGAGATTACTTCCACAATAAAAGTAACTGGTTACAAGTAAAAGTAAATATTATAGCGTATACTTTAGCATTTCTCGCCCTCACCACCCAGCCCCACTTTCTCGCTGTGTTTCCAAAGCCAGCTGGGAATAGAGTCGCAACGACAAAGACAGAAGAACCTGCAGAGAGTTCTGCATTTATTGCAACTCAACGTAAATGACAATGATTCGGGGAACGCCATTCGATCGGGCCTATAAAACCCTCGTTCAGATAGCCGCTCCCCTCTGCTTTACATGCTGGGAACGGTATTCGATGTTGTGTAAATATCATCAGGCTGTATTACCTCTAGTGATGGGTGTGAAGTTTTTTAACAGGGCCTTCAGATCTGGTGAATGTATGAAACAAGCAAACAAGCAAACAAACAAACAAACAAACCATCCATCCATCCATCTTCTTCCGCTTATCCGGGGTCGGGTCACAGGCGGTAACAGCTTCAGTTGGGAGGCCCAGACGCCCCTCTCCCCAGCCACTTGGGCCAGCTTCTCCGGGGAAACCCCATGGCGCTCCCAGGCCAGCCGCAGCAACATAGTCCGGCGTGTCCTGGGTCTCCTCCCGGTGGGACGTGCCTGGAACACCTCACCAGGGAGACGTCCAGGAGGCATCCTAATCAGATGCTGGAGCCACCTCAACTGGCTCCTCTCGATGTGGAGGAGCAGCGGCTCTACTCTGAGTACTCGCCGGATGACTGAGCTCCTCATCCTATCTCTAAGGGAAAGCCCAGACGCTCTATGGAGAAAACTCATTTCAGCCGCTTGTATCCGGGATCTCGCTCTTTCAGTCCTGACCCAAAGCTCATGACCATAGATGAGGATAGGAACATAGATCGACTGGTAAATCGAGGGCTTTGCCTTTTGGCTCAGCTCTCTCTTTACCACAACAGGCCGGTACGGGGTAGGGCTTCACAGCAGACGCCGCACCAATCCGCCTCAGTTATGATGTTGTCCTACAAATGAGTTGGATCATCGTTGCAAATAATTATCCAATACTCATAAAAATACAAGGTTGATATGTTAACCACATGCCATGGCCATTGAATACACAGCTTTTGTACATTCTTTGTATCTTATTTTACTTAGCAAAAATATATAATATATGTGGGACATAGATTCTTGAAAACCAGGCCTCTCTGACTATATACCGTTGAAGAATACAGCCATGATGTGACTGTCTGTCTGATTACATCAGTGCCTCTAGTGGCAAAATAAAGTATTACAAGAAAAAGCAGAAAAAATTGACTTTTTTATTTTTTAACTTGCCTTTCAGGGCAGAAAAAAAAAATTCTGACTTTTCTTTTCCACTTTTTTTTTTTCCCCCTTGCCTTTCAGGGCTTCCGTAAGATTCAGATCACTGACAGAAACTATAAAGTATGTAGTGCTGTTTAGAAAGCTGTACCCAAAGTAGTGAGTATTAGGATGTTTTAAATCCATCATTTTAATTGTAACCATATAACTGTTTATCAAATCTCCTAAATAAACATTTTAAAAGTCTGTCATAATGATCACTTTGTTCAACTATTGCATTTATAATTTAAAAATATTGACCAAAATAGAGACAAGAACTGAGAATAAAACACACACTCTGATCTTAAAACTTTTTCAGGAGTATCTTTAAACCCACAACTTTCTGAACTTGTTAAAAAAAAGAGCCCATATAGAAAAAAGGAGGCAGTTATAACTCACTTTACCGTGATAAGTGAGGAAAGATGTCTTAAAATAAGTGTATTCTTAACCTTGAGTAGGTAAATAAGATGATCTACCAATAGAGTGAATATTTTTACCCTTAAATAAGAACAATTTGATATAATCATCTTGAAATAAAAGACTGTAGGTGTTTTTTTCTTATTTGAAATGTTATTCCTTTGGCAAAGTGTCTCACTTACTCTACCTGCTCATTTAAAAAAATAAATGCATTTATTTTAAGAAAACTTACTTAGATTTCTATTCTTGTCAGTGAAAAATAAGATGAAGCTTGATGGAAGCTTTAATATGATCACAGCTGAGCATCAAACAATCAGACATTAACTCAGTTTTTCTCTGTGGTTCTTAACTGAACTTAGAGGATGAGATCTTGTACTGAGCTCAGTGTTTCTGCAGAACCGTTGGACAGAAAACTTCCTCTAATATTGAACCTTAACACTGAACTGACTGTAGATCTGCAGGATGATGAAATCAGCTCTAAGATAAAAAATCTCTGCCTGCCTGAATGTCTAAAACCTGGTTTTGAGCCGTGTTGTGGTAACTTAGCTCACGCAAAGACCAGTTCCTATAACCTTGAGGCTGTGCGATGATTAATTGACTCATATCTGTCATTTCTGCACTTTTTGTTAACATAGACTTAGTGACTAATTTCTATACATACCAACAATGTGAGTCAACCGTCTGCTGTCGGATCATTTCACTTGTTTTGGTATCACTTGTTTGTTGTGATGTTAAATGATGAGTCTAGTTCTGTCAAAAGTCGGGGAGGAGGTTTAACAGGACCCAAATGCAGACACAAAGCTTGAGGTGGATTCTTAAAGGTTATAATGAAAAAAGTTTAACAGAAACAAAAATCCAAAAATATAAATACACAAAAAAATCTAAAAATAGTCAAAACCAAGAATACTCACAACAAGAAGGGGACAAACCAGTAAAGACGACAAACCAGCAAAGACTGACTGAACAGGAGGAGGGGTGCAGGTATATGGGAGAGGAACAAAAGACCAGGCTGAATTAGCAGATTGGGAGCAGGTGTGAACAGAGGCAAGAAGGGAGCTAGAGAAAAGGAGACTGGCAAAGGAGGGCAAACAGGAAATATCCAAGAGCTCAAAAACAGTCAAAAATACCTAGAACACAAGAATCAAAATAACACCAATGAAAACTCAAAATAAAACTTCAACAAAACCAAACCTTGACAAGTTCAGAGCTTTTACCCAGTTTTGCCTGAAAGGAGTGATCAGTAGGAACGTCATCTTTCAATGAAGAATGTCTTCACAAGTCATCTGTTCATTTATTTTTGTATCTTTTCTTTGTATTTAAATTAGCAAAGCCTTTCAGATACCGAGGCTGTGTCTTCTGAGCAGGGGCGCCTCAAGAAATGTTTAATACGGGTGGCCAGATGGGGCCTCTTATATTCTTGGGGTGGCACAAAGAAACATCATTTCAAGTTTTTATTCTACTGCTGTGGTAAAACAGCCTTTGGAAAACTATCATAAAGATCTAAGTAAACACCTACTCATATCTTTTGGCTTATCATGTGATTATTAATGTTACTACTGCTCTACAGACATAGACTATTTAACATTTTGAGTTAAACAATAGTTGTGTTTTACTTATATTTAAAATAAGTTGTACATTTATTTATTTTTTGAAAACAAAAAATGACTGCCGGTCCAGGAACAGGTGGATCACCTCCTTTTATACCAGCTTCTCTATAAAATATGCCTAAATCCAGAATTGTATAACAGCTTAATGGATATGAAAATTCATCCATCTATTTTCCCTCACGCTTATCCCGCTGGGGTGACGAGGGGTGCTGGTGCCTATCTCCAGCTGTCTACGGGCGAGAGGCGGGGTCCACCCTGGACAGGTTGCCAGTTCATCGCAGGGCAACACAAAGACAAACAACCATTCACACCTAAGGAGAATTTAGAGAAGCCAACTAACCTAACAGATTTGCTTTTTGGATGTGGGAGAAAGCCGGAGTACCCGGAGAGAACCCGCATGCTCAGGGAGAACATGCAAACTCCATGCAGAAAGACCCCAGGCTGGGAATTGAACCCGGAACCTTCTTGCTGGAAACCTGCAGTGCTACCTACTGCCCCACTGTGCAGCACTACATACCTTCAGAAAAATAAAACTTAAAATTTACTTAAAATACAATCCCTTCATCCTCTGACGTGGAGCTCGCTTGGAGCTCGTCTGCCTGGCTGTGTTTCCTGGATGGGGAAGCCTTTTACAGTTTCCTTTTGTATCTATGCTCCTTTTTCTATGTCTGCTTCTGTCTCCTTCAACTTGAGTCGGGCTTGGCAGTTGGCCGCTCACACTGAGCCTGGTTCTGCTGGAGGTTTCTTTCTGTTAGAAGTGAGTTTTTCCTCTCCACTGTCACTAGAAGCATGCTTGAGTGTGAGGGATTGCATGAGGAGTCAATGATTTAATGGAATCAACTGGTTTTCCGTAGAAAGATAACCTTGAATCATATTGACTGCATGATCTTCTGAACTGCCAAGTGCCCTGAGATGAAGTGCGCTGTGAATTGGTGGTTTATAAATAAGCTGCATTGAAACGTGAAACCGAATAAGATCACTCAACATATATACAAGAAGCAGCAACAACAAAGCTGTAAATACGTAAGTAAGGTCCTTCAAGTGCTGTAAACCAAAGAGAGCAATTCTTCTCATTTTCCTGGACAAATTTGCTTTAGTTGCAACAATTATATTTCTAAATCTTTCTTTCTCCGCAATCAAAAAGTGTCTGATTCAAACCAAGCATTGCCTGATCAGATTTGAGAGAGATTTTATGTATTTTTTTTTATCAAAATGCCAAGTTAAATCCTTCAATTATATATATTATATATATAGCAACTGCTAACTAATGTAACACTACCTGATCAGGAGTAGAGAGGAAACAAAGAAAATGACCAATTAAAGCTTCTTTAAAGACAGCTGATGTTGAAACTCCCGAATACTGTAGAACATGGACAAACATCCACCAGTGGGAGACAAACTACATTACTGAATTAGTAACAGACAAGCTTCGAACAAAACAAAATAATCTGTGTTTTTCCCATAGTGGAAAAAATAAGGTGTATTAGAAGGAAGGAAAGGATTTTCCTAAAACGGGATAGGTGGCCTAAAATATAAACATGATACATGAACATTTGTGATGAACTGGACTGACTTCTTATTGTTTGCCAGGCTTCTGTCATCAAAGCTGCTGACTGTCGCTGGTCTGCTGCTGTTTGATGCTTTTCCTCATCACTGTTCTTTACTAATGCTGCCTCTGTGTCCTCATCATGCTGCTGGATCTGTTTCTCTCCTCCCTCCTCATCCTCCTCCTCTCTCTCCTCCTCCTCCTCGTCTCTTCCTCCTCCTCTCTTCTCTCTCTCTCCTCCTCCTCAATCCTCCTTCTCTCTCCTCCTCCTCTCTCTTCTCCTCCTCCTCCTCCTTTCTCTTCTCCTCCTCCTCCTGCTCCTCCTCACTGGTTATCTGTTGCTCCCGTCATCTCTTTCTCTGCTTCTGCTGTAATTCTCTTCTTAAAATCAGAACAGATGTCTGTGGAATTTCTCTTCATGTGTGAAAATTGATCAGCCATCCACAATCACCAGCTCATCCAGTTAGCTGCATAACTATGTCAAAAACACACTAAAAGCTGCTTTAACAGTATAATGTTACAGTTCACATATCCCCCTTTCACAAACATGTTATTTGACTTATTTACTCATGTTACTTTTATACGCCCTCTCACAGTTAAAGCGGGTACGGGCTGAGCCGTAGTTCTCTGGGCTGAAGCGCCATCTGTACCGGTAGCCCATTTGCGCATGCGCAAGCAAATATCGGTTAGGGGAGGGGGAGAGCAGGAGGTACAGTGTGCGAGAAGGACAGGGAAGAGCGGCTGCTTTGCTGGGCGCATAATGGAGTGAAACACTAAACCGATGCTACTCCAATTTACTCTGGCCAGTGGGGGGGCACCGTGGCTCTATGCCTTTATATTCTGCTCCTATGAGCAGCTCCTTCTGCTGCAGCTTTGAACATAAACCTCCCTCCCCTCCAACACTGTCGCCCAGATTGCAATGAAAAAGTAAAATCAGATTCATGCATCATTAATCCCTGATTTTTTCAAAGGAGCTACAGCCTGCCTCTCTGATCAGCCAATTATAAGCAGCTGTATGATAAAAAATGGCCTCTATCCTTGTTTTTCCTGACTCAGAAGAAATAGACTTTTCTTCTTCTTGTAACATTTCCTGCTCCTGTCTGAGTTCAGCTCATTTCATGACTTGGTGTAAAGTCATGAAATGAGCTGATTAAGCTCCTGGTGATTCAGCTCCTCTTTAGGAAAGCTGAACAAAGTCACAGATCTCTGAAAAAACACATTTTTATGACTTAGACATTAAAATCTAATCATGATGGATGCAGCTGACAGTATGTGAGTATTTGATGAAGAGTTAATCTGCATCATGAACTAATTTTAAAGCCTTCAAAACTTCTATTAACCATTTTGTGACCTCTATGATGGTCTCACAATGGCTGAGAGGGAGGCTTTCAGGATAATACTTCAAACAATAAAGATGGAGCTCTGTGCTCACTTTGACACAAAGCTGCAGCCACTTTAAAAATGCTTAGATGTGCTACAGATATCTATGTCCTCCGTTGCAGAATAAATCACCCTAACTGAACAACGAGTAAATGAAACGAAGATAAGATGAGTGATTTAAACAAGCTTATCACAGCCTTGGAGCAGGAGAACATGAACCTGAGAGGGAAAGTTGAAGACTGAGAACAGAAGCTGCTACTCAAATCTTTGTTTCCTGAATATCCCAAAGTTTTGTTTTGGAAACAGTAAAGAAGTGATGCTGCAGGTTTGTAGGAGAAACAAACAGTAAATGTTTTCACTGAACAAGGCAGGTTTATGCATTAGAATAAAATCAGCATTACTCTGATCTACGGCCCATTGCTCTTTTCTGAACTCTGGAAATATTTTTCTAACCTAGAGTTACAGTCACAGTTGGAGGATTTTATAAAAATCTCTCAGACCAAAATCATTTCCTTATAAACTGTCTGTTTTCAGCAGACAGGTTGTGTTCTGCTGAAGTTGTCTAACTGGTTCTTTATTTGCTAACATCAGCTTCTCTTCAGCAAAGCCCCAACCTGCAGCTGTTACTCTGTGAATAACATGAAGTTTATTCATCATCTGATAATCCTGACATCAAACAACCTGTTATTGTTTTTATCAGGTTATTTGTAAAGCTGAATTTAACCTACAATCAATGTGAGCAAAACAGCTATTGATGTTGTCATGGAAACACACCAGCATCTTAATAATGAAATGTTAAATCTGTAATTTTCCAGAATAGAATCGTCTAATAGCACATCTCCTGCTAATTTTCTTTAGACACCAAAACAATGAAAGGTAATCTGGTTTGTTTCCACAGAGTCTGGTTGAAGTTCCTGCACTTGTTGTTGGTATAAAGCACATACTCTGATATTAGGATCATATGAAGTTTAATTTCCTTTTAAGAGTCAAATGTTCAAACTCACCTCCAGTTATAAAAAAAAAAATCTATTCTATATTTCTAAAAACCTGTTGAAAAGGTGGAGATTTTCTCTTATCCATGCAGGTTCATCATTAAACAGGTTCTAATATTTACATACAGTAATATTTGGTTAAAGGCCAATAAGCAGGTTGGACCACTAACATTTAGTAACCATGAACCAGATTCTGGTCCAGTTCCACCTGCAGATTTAGTCTCTTATCGTGATGCTTCATCCACAGTTGATCCAGATGTCGGGTTTTTCTTTAACTGGTGGGTTGTCAGATTGATTCCCTGCTCCATCTGTAACTGCTGTTGTGTCCTTGAGCAGGGCAGCAGTGGCTGAATGACTGTAGTTTAAAGTGCATTGGGGATCTTTGGGCTGATAAAATGCTGCAATAGTACCGACCATTCATGGATGAACTGAAACAGACTCAACTTGAAACATCTTTTATAAACCAGCAGATTTAAGCTACATTTAAAGTCCTTTAGCAGAGCGATGTCACTTTGTTAACAAGATTTGAAGTGAAGTTTTTTTCTTTTAACCGTTTTATTTAAAGTTTTTGTTCCAGAAAAGCAGAAATTATTTATCTCAACAAGTCACTGAGTGAATATAAAGGAATGTTTTAGGTTGGAGCATCCTGTCATCCTAAATTATGTTTTCTAAGAGCAGTTTGATGTGTTTGGAACCATTGTTCTGTTTTTCCATGTTCTGATCATCCATCTGTGGATCTGAAATAATTGGCTGTTGCTCCAATTAGAGGACGTCTGCAGCTCAGTCATTGTTAAAGGGAGATTTATGAATTATTGTACTTTTAGTTTAACTAACCAGAGATGTTCAGTCTAAGGCTGACAGAACAACATCCTTTCTCTGTGTTCATTTCACATCTGGAAAAACCAGATTCTTCAGTCCTCAGTCTGGAACCGTGGAGCCTGATTCATAGAGCTAAAAGAACCAAGCAGAGACTGAGAGCTGCTCCACAGTTAAGGAATGATCCAAAGACTGAGGACCATGTGAGCTGATCTAAACTCCAGCTGAAGTGATGAAGGCTGAGTGAAGCAGTTAGGATGAAGCTGCTGCTAAACAGATCAGAGTTCATATTTTAGAAAGACGCCTTAAAGCTGTCAGAAAGAAACACATTTAATAGAAGGAAACATTTCTAGATCTGGATTAGAACATCAGAACCAGATAAAGACAGAGGCCCTCAGAGAGGAAGAGGAGCAGCCTTCATCCAGTCAGCTAAGAGCGCCACCATGTGGCCACAATAACACATTTCAGCTGTGGGAGCTAAAAGCTCTCTGCTGAGGAAACATGGTTGGACTTTCTGTTTGGGTCTCAGCTTTATTGATTTGGTTCATAGAAACAGATTTATTAAGGATAAGATGAATGAAAGAGCAGGAAAATGAATCATTGGAACAAACAGTTCACATCATCAGTCAGAAAACAACAACATCAACAACCGACTGAATCAGCTTGAAGTAAAGAAAGTCAGATCTTCCTGTTCATCTGTGGAAATCCTTTAGAAAGGAAATTTTATTAAAAAAAAAAACAAAACAAAACAATTAGACACCGTTTTAATGCCAAGGTCTGCCTTAAAGCTTGGTTACTATGGTTACAGTCACACAGAGCAGCAGACTTTGGTCAGTGACCTTAGAGCGCCACCATCTGGTCAGACAGCATCACTGCTTTGAACTATCAGTGAAGAAAATATTAACTTTCCATTTAGATTAAAATTAATCAATAAATATGAATTAATTTCCAACATAAACAGAATAAAAGCAGCAGATAAAGATCTTTGAGCTCAGTAACAATCTCCATCAGCTGTTCAAGACAGAATAACAGAACAGATCATTGGTTCTGGTTGGTTGGGTCCAGAAAGATTATTAGAAATGATTTATAATCTGAAACAATAACTAATGAAGGATTCATTGTTATTGTTACTACAAAACATTAATCTAGTAAAATAAAATAAAAATTTACACAGCAGAGCAGCTTGGAAATAATTCAGTCTTTGTAACCAGAATTGTTCTGTTTTTCTCTCTGAACCAAATCCTCATCATGATCAGAACCATCAGAGCTGCTGTCAGTCCCAGTGGGATGAAGATGAAGGTCCTTCCTCGTCTCTCTGGTTCTGGAGTCAAAGTTGGTCTCTGAGTTTGGATCTGATCAGCAGCTGCTGGAGAGAAATCAGAAATATTTATTTCTACTTGTTCATGTTTCAAACTGAGATTCAGGAGGCTTCATCTAGAAGATGGAGATGTTTGTTCATCAACACAGTAGAAAGAAAAATACATTTAGATTATTTCTACTAACCAGTTATGTTCAGGCGACACGTTTTAAAGCCATAGCGACGATCAAACTCCACTTCACACCGATACAGACCAGAGTCTTCAGTCCTCAGTCTGGACACATGGAGTCTGATTCGTCCTTCTCTGAGGACGTCTTTGTCACTCTGGACTCGTCCTGAAAACTGTTCATCCAGAGACTCTGACACCTCAACACCTTCATGGACATGATAGAGGACTGAGGCTCTGGAAGGAGCTAATAGTTCACAGTAGATAAACAGTTCTGGGCAGGTTCTGTTGGGTCTGGTGGTGAAGGTCCACTCCAGAGTGATGTTGTGGTTCTCCTCTGCCTGATAGGAGCTCTGTGTCACATTCACTACAAATGTTGCTGCTGAGGAGACAGAGAGGGAAAGAGAGGAGCAGACACACTGAGAACTGGAACATGGGAGTCTTTAAACTCCATCTCTAGAGGTTTCTGTCTCATGATGGTCTCTGTGCTGTCAGAGCTCTGCTTGATTCTCTTCTAGTCAAACTGCTTGATCAAATGCAGCTGGAGGATTGAAGTGTTACCTTCACTGACAGACTTTTCACTGATTATTGATGGATTTAGAACAAAGAGAAGATGGAAACTGACCACAGAGACATGAGTTGATGATGATGAGCAGCAGGATCCTGGAGATCATCTTCTCCTGAGGAGAGGAGAAAATCTTATTTATCCCCATATTTTGCTAATTAATCACAACATGTCATATTTTCACTATTTAAATAAAACAGGACATCAATGTGCCAGAAGGGTTCAGTCAATTACTATTTTCTAATTTACATGTGTTTTAAGACATTTATAACCATTATAAAAAACAATGAAAAAGTTAAATAAGGCTGAAGGTGCTGTAAAGAAAAACATTTTATAATTTCAGGTAAAAAGAACAAATCATCTTCCTACTAGAAGCCAAACATGTTTCTAAGTTACATCAGAGGTGGGTAACTACATACATTTACTAGGTTACATTCACTAGAGTAACAATTTAAAATAAATGTTCTTTTAAGGGTAGTTTTACTGAACAGTGATTTTTTATTTGAGTAACATCATTAAGCATCATCACTGATACTTTAGTTGAGTATCGAATGACCTCAGTGAACGACTTTACTGAATAAAGATCAGATTTTATGATAGATTATCCTCATGTTTCACAGTTACTGTTTTTTCCAGTGTCAACACATGATGTGCTAATGTGTAGCAGGGATGGAAGCAGAGAAACGTAATTAAAACACCCTAAGAGGGTTTCATGCTGGACTGGAAGGATGGGTTTGGAGTGAACAATCTGCTGTTGAGCTCCAGAGCTGAATCCTAAACTGCCCCCTAAGCACTAACCAGTGGAAACCTACATTTGAATGCATGTTTTTCCTCTGCCACTAGTTCACTGCTAAACTCCAGCGAGCCAGCACTGATGCAGACTGTTATTTAAGGGCTGATCCACTATGTGGTTTGGGATAGCACTTAATATGGCGGACCCTCCGTTGGAACCTGTAAACAGAGGAAATAAACGGGAATTAGAAGAAAGCAGTTCAGATGAAGAAAGAGATGTGTGAAGGAATGTTTTCAGAGAAGAAATAAGAAAAATATTTAGATTCAGTGCTGAAGATAAATAGAGTCATTTTAGCCCCATTTGGATTTACAGAGAAATAATTAAGACATTGGGGAAGTCGAATTAGTGAAGGAGTTGAGAGATGAAAATTTATTGGGAATTTGCAATAATGAGGAGAAAAAAACAAAGCATTGGATGTTGAACACTTGCGGAAAAGAGAGGCCATCTATATAAAAGTCGTAGAAGAGAATAAAACAGTGAAAGGAGGGATAGCAGGAATATTAACAACAATTTGGTTCAATTAAATAATGATATTCTTGGAGGCTTTGTTAACAAGATACAGAGACTTTATAAAAACATACAAGGGGAAAAGGTGTCAGGCACGTCTCTGCTGATAGTTTTCAAAACCAGTTTTACCAGAAAGAGTCAAAGTAGGTTTCATGACTTTCCCAGTTTGGCCTTTCATTCCACCTCCACTGAGGTGCTACAGATGTCAGAGCTACAGACAAAATGAGAAGAAGAACAAAGAACCGAGGAATGCAGGGAAGAAGATGAAGAAAGGTGCTTTAACTGTAGAGGCCAGCACAGAGTTATTTATAGAGCATGTGAGGTAAGAAAGAAGGCAGTGGACATACAAAATTTTAAAACGACAAAAAATTTAAGCTACGCAGAAGCAGTGAAGAAAGTTCGGGAACAAAGGACAGGAGAAACAAATCAGGGACAAAAGAAAAATGAAGAAGAAAAGGAAAATCATTTCAGTCCAACACCAGAGAAACTCATTCTATTCATAGATTATGTCATTAACTGCACAGACCAAGCCAAGCATAAAACAGAGAAAATCAGGATCTTTGCCAGAGGAGCTGAAAAGTTTTTGGGAGTCAAAGAAGTTAGTTGGGAAAGTATTGTTTCTAGGTTGGAGATGGAGGGAAGAACAGGAGCATCTGGAACATAAAAGGTCTAAGATATTGATATTAATAATAAATAGTGATTATATTAGATCATGATAGGGGATAATGGGTTATTATATATATATATATATATAAATAAGAAAAGTAGATACATTTTTATGATTAGTACACTGTCATATTGTTCCACAAGCCATACCAGTAGGTGGCGGTAACGCGCTTTAAAATTGTTTACCAACCTCCATTAAACAGCCCAAAAGAAGAACAAAAACAAGCCGTGGACGGAGTAGTAATATCTGTCGAATATCCAACTTTAAACTGGCATCTAATTTAAAATTTATTTTGTCAATTGATTACTCTTCGTTTTGGTGAAAGGTGTATTGAACAATGGTTTTAGAGTAGCGGTAGAGAATAGTATAACGATTATTAGGTTGACTAGATTTGGGTTTCTGAAAAGGACACTTTTTGGGGGTCGGAGGGCATGACTGGATCGGACCGAGCATTCGAACCGAGCCATCGGCACTACAGTGCAGCTGAACCGGGCCGTGAGCTCCGGGGCTGGTCCGGAGCTAGTCGGACTCAGAGCGACCGAACCCAATCCGGTGACGGTATGCTTCCCACCGCCTGCCTTACCGTGGGCCGCGGCTACCGTCAGCTGGTCGTGTTCTGTCGCCCCGTCCGCCGGGGTTCCCGGACCAGCCCCGGAGCTCACGACCCGGTTCTGCTGCACCGTAGCCGACCAAAATTCCGGACGATTTTGAAATTCCCTCCGGACATTTTCTTAGGAATGAAAAGTAGGACATGTCCGGGAAAAAAGAGGACGACTGGTCACGGTAGCATAATGGTAAAACTGCGTTACGATGGTGTTAACAACAGGGCTCGGTTAACAGGGCTCGGTTAATAGAGTCCATTGCAGTCCGTGATAATTTAGCTGTCTGGTCGCTCCCTTAGCTGCTAGGCTAATTTAGCTGCCTGGTCGCTCCCTTAGCTGCTAGGCTAATTTAGCTGCCTGCCTGGTCACTCCCTTAGCTGCTAGGCTAATTTAGCTGAGGGATGCTAAGCCGCTGAACGGACCGAACCGAGCATTCGAACCGAGACATCAGCTCCGGGGCTGGTCCCGTTTAGGAGCTAGCCGAGGACGATATGCTTCCCCCCGCCTGCACCAAAATATACAAATGCTTTTAAAGACAAAAGTCCCAACTTTTGTCTTTAAAAATATCTTAAAAATTTTAAATAGCTTGAAATTGCATAAAAGCAAGTGTGCCTTACATATGTTATCTATTGGCATGATCTTATATTAGTTTTGTCTTAGTCGGTCATAAGATGAGGACTTTTGAGTTTTCGAGAACAGGTGTTGTGCGAAAAAGTGAATGTCTGCGAGAATCTGATGGCGCTCGCGGGAGCGCGCACCGCAGCCCGCTGAGCGATAGCGAAGAAAGGCTGCTTTTCTTTGGATTAAACGGTCATGAGATGCAGATACACACAGTTGCATATAGGCCTAATTAAATTATAATATAGGCCTAATTAAAGATTCGAAAGCTTAACGTTTGTCACATAACAGTAGTTACGTGATAGACATGTTTTTATACTCGGTCTGAGGACTTTGTGTAGCCCTGACATTGGAGACTACACTACAATAAATATGATTTGCTGGACGGTTTTCAATAAAGATATGATAACTTTTGCAACGATCCTCGTGACTCTGCATTGTTTTTTATCTGATCTGGCCGTATATAGTAGCAAGAGTTTCCCATGTTTCTATGTGTTTTGCAGTTTTCAATTGGTCTTTGACCCGTCAAAAAATTGATTGAAGGCACAGTATAGTCACTCAAAGGTTATTTCTACCTAAATATGACTAGATTTCCTTCTGGAGATGCATGATTTAAAGATCTGAGCTTACACAAAACAGCTTGGAACTCTTTTAAAGGACCATTACAACACAAAATAGCCATTACTAAAAATGACCTTTCTGCAACCACAAATGGTATTAAATGTATTTAAAGCCAGGGCGTTCAATTTCTAGCAAGTCATCCGATTAAAAGCCCAAATACTCTCATTTAAAGGGGCATATTCTGCCCAAATTTGACATGGATTTCATTTCAGAATCATCTTATGTTAAATAAAACAAGTCCATTTTAGGCAAAAATCACCTTTCTTCAAGGACATTTGTTTTAATCAGTAACATAAGTCGGATGAGTTCTGAACGCCCTGCTAGAAAATCATGTCAAATTTGGTTGCAGAAAGGTGATTTTCGCCTAAAAATGACTTGAGTACTTTAAGATGCTTCTGAATGAAATCAAGTCTATTGGCAATCCTCTTTAAATGTTTGCTTAATCGCTTAAAGCAACGCTCCGCTAGGTCAAACGCCTGCTGTGAAAGGCCAAATATCAGCCGAGTTGAAGAAAGGCGAATGCTGCCCGGTGGAAAAAAGGACTTGTTTTATTTAAAATAAGATGCTTCTGAATAAAATCATGTCAAATTTGGGCAGATATCCCCTTTGAATGAGAGTATTTGGGCTTTAATACATTTTGTGCAAGTAAAAATGGCTATTTTGTGTTGTACTGGTCCTTTAAAAGAGTTCCAAGCTGTTTTGTGAGCTCAGATCTTTAAATCATGCATCTCCAGAAGGAAATCTAGTCATATTTAGGTAGAAATAACCTTTGAGTGACTATACTGTGCCTTCAATCAATTTTTGACAGGTGAAAACCGATTGCTAAAACTGAAACATGGGAAACACATAGTATTTTATAACATGGGCATTTAACCCATCCCTCCCTTGGGGAGCAGTGGGCTGCCATTGTGAGGCTAAGGGTCTTGCTCAGGGACCCAGAGTGGCAGTCTGTGGGGGGAACTCACAACCTCAGATTCAAAGACCAATGATAAAATATACGGCCAGATCAGATAAAAAACAAGAGTCACGAGGATCGTTGCAAAAGTTATCATATCTTTATTGAAAACCCTCCAGCAAATCATATTTATTGTAGCGTAGTCTCCAATGTCAGGGCTACACAAAGTCCTCAGACCGAGTATAAAAAAATGTCTATCACGTAACTACTGTTATGTGACAAACGTTAAGCTTTCGAATCTTTAATTAGGCCTATATTATAATTTAATTAGGCCTATATTATAATGCAACTGTGTGTATCTGCATCTCATGACCGTTTAATCCAAAGAAAAGAAGGTTTACGCTATCGCTCAGCGGGCTGCGGTGCGCGCTCCCGCGAGCGCCATCAGATTCTCGCAGACATTCACTTTTTCGCACAACACCTGTAGTTTTCTACTTGCCTCCTCTATCTTTTCCCATATCCACTCTGCCAACTACAAAACTAAAGGCGAGTAAAGTATAAAATTATCTTTAATAAAAATAGTTTAGCCACATGAAACGGGGGCATGCGGTGACGCCGCGGGACGCATAATCCGTTCTTAGAAAGTTTTATCTTCTTAAAGTATTGTATCGACAAACATTAATAAATTAGTCTGCATCTTTGTTTTTTGCTATTGAGGAGATTAAATTAGATTAGGAAATTAGATCTCAGCTTGGTTTATTATTTTTCCTCTTATGGTTGTGTGAGTGTGTATCTTCCAGATACAAAACATTAGAAAGTATGAGATTAAAATTGATAAACAATTTAAAAAAAAAAGTAACTGACTAACCTGATCTGCTGAGGATTTAAATGTCTGTTGAAGCCTGGTACCCTCTAGAGTACTGGTTGCAAGTCCTCTAACTTCATTGTGCAGCTGATGACAGAATTGGATCGGGAGGTTTCCGTGAGGGTGTGTCCTGAAGCTATACTGACACTTGGCGTTAACCGCTTTGCATCAGATACAGAAGACCACAGTTTTAGGGACAGCTAGGAAATAAAAATAGAGTGATCTGATTTTGCAATTGAACTCTTCCTATACGTATGTATGTGTGTGTGCGCGCAGAGGCGCACCTTGTCAGCAGGCAAACCAAGCAACTGCTTGGAGCCCCGAGCCACTAGGGGGCCCCCTAGAGCCAGTTACTGTACACCCCGTAGATAAACAGCAACAGGCCAGCATGAAGTGGCAACGCTATAGTGACTGAGGAGATGCACATATGCATATAAAAATTCCGATTGGATGGAATGTTGATTGACATTGGCCTTGCCCAGTCAAAATCCAGCCCAGGTGGATAACTTCCCTTAATGAAAATGAACGTAGCCTAGCAAATGGGTGACGTTGTAGGCCTATCGTTCAGTAAATTGGAAAGCAATTAAGTAACTAAGCTGAAGGAAAATGAAGAGGAGCTATCCATCTGGTAGCGAGAAGAAGAAGAAGAAAAAAGAAGAAGAGGAAAAAAGAAAGAAAGACAGTGGTAAGTGGAGCAGATAATGATTTAAACATAACATTAATAGTAAATGACTGCTGTCATTGAAATGATGCTACTTTGTCTTCTAACGGGGAGACAGAAGCTACAGCGTTAAGTGAATGCTATGATAGCAATGAATAATGAAAGCTATGCCCAAGGAGAGCAATTCAACATTTTTAACAAAAACTTTCATATCTCTCCTCAGGATCATTGCTTAAATTTATAACAAAACAGACAGATAAAGTGCCCCTACCAAATGCTGATGATGAAAACCGTAAGTCCAGTGTTCCACTTGAATTTTTAACTGTAACTGTTTAATTGCTAATTGTAAAGATTATTTATGGCACAATTTTTTTGTCATATTATAGTTCTAGCAACATCCACCTCCAGTGGGATAGTGGCCACTCAACCTGTTGGTTGTCATGAAGAGCAGGAAGAGACACCAGAGGCACATCGAGCATCCATTCCAAGTTATGATACTGATGACTGTGAGTTCAATACATTTTACTTCAGTCGATTAACATGTGACATGCTCTGAAAAGATTATTTAGGATAATATACCCTGTTTTTTGTCATATCAGTTCCAGCAACATCCACCTCCAGTGGGATAGTGGCCACTCACCCTGTTGGTTGTCATGATGAGCAGGAAGAGACAACAGAGGCACATCGAGCACCCATTCCATGTTATGACACTGATAACTGTGAGTTTAATAATTCAATACATTTTACTTTAATTGATAACATATAGCATGCCTGTAAATTCTTTATGACAATGTATACCCTGTTTTTGTTTTTTTTATCAGTTCCGGCAACGTCCACCACCAACAGGACAGGAATTCCTACCCCTCATCATGACACGTCAGCTGCTACTACAACAGGTTTCAATACATCAGAAGATCCTGCAGAATGGCCAAGTGTTCTTAGCCATACTGAAGTGTGTGCATTAGTCACAAAAGGGCCTATACAGATCAAAGATGTAGTATTCCCACAGAATTCTGAGAAAAATCCACGTAGATTCACAAAGGAAAACTACCAAATGGTAATGAAAAATGGGGAGAAGATACATCGAACATGGCTTCTTTATTCAGTTAGCAAAGACTCTGTATTCTGTTTTGCATGCAAACTTTTTGGTAAACAAGACAAAGCACTTACAGTAGGAGGTTTTAGAAATTGGAGGAATCTGGCTGGACATCTAAAGGAACATGAATATTCCAAAACACACATTACCTGTATGACAAGTTGGCATCAACTCCAGATGAGGCTCAAAACTAAAACAGCCATTGATCAGATTAACCAGGATTTAATGCACCTTGAGATGCATCACTGGAGAGGAGTCATACGCAGAGTGATCGCCATAATATGCCACCTAGCTGAAAGGAACCTCGCTTTGAGAGGGCATACAAATGTGCTATATGACCCACATAATGGGAATTTCTTGTCACAGGTGGAATTAATGGCACAATTCGATCCAATCATGAGTGAACATTTGAGGAGGATCCAAAACAAGGAAACAATGGTACACTACCTTAGCAGTCAAATCCAAAATGAAATCATAGCACTAATTGGAGACAAAGTAGTTGAGGAGATAGTCAAAAGGGTGAAAAAAGCAAAGTACTTTTCTGTCATAATGGACTGTACGCCTGATATAAGTCATACTGAGCAACTTTCTGTTGTTTTGAGAGTGGTGAACTGTGAGCCATCAGTTGGTGCATCTATCTCTGAACATTTCGTAGGATTTGTTAATGTTCAAGACACCACTGGCAAAGGTCTGTGTGACACACTACTTGAGAAGCTGGACAAGTTCAGCTTGAGCATTGCAGATTGTCGTGGACAATCCTACGATAATAGTAGCAACATGATGGGACATCAACAAGGGGTTCAAGCAAGAATATTGCAAATGAATGAGAAGGCACTATGTGTCCCATGCAGTAGTCACACTCTTAATCTGGTTGTAGCAGATGCTGCAAAATCTTCAGTAGTCTCCATCACCTTCTTTGGTGTTCTACAGAGATTGTACAATCTTTTTAGCTCCTCTGTACAACGCTGGGCACTTTTAGAGGAGCATGTCAAACAGTTAACCATAAAATCTTTGTCAGTGACCAGATGGGAGGCTAGGATTGACAGTGTGAAAGTGGTGCGTTACCACCTGCCAGAGATCATAGAAGCTTTGTCTGCTCTCGAAACTCTTTCAGTGCAGAAGAAGGACTCAGAGACATTGTCCAAGGCAACCAGCATTAAGAATGAACTCATGAAATGGAGTTTTGTAATGTGCACTGTAATCTGGTACAACATCTTGTACCAGATCAACCGAGTCAGCAAAATTCTCCAGAGCCCCACTGTTTCTCTTGAAACACTTGAAAGAGAAACAAGCACAGTGAGAGTGTATCTGGAGAATTTTAGGGAAAATGGACTTGCTGCCTCTCAGATTGATGCTAGGGAGATAGCAGAAAACCTTGAGATTGATATGACATTTCCTGAAAAAAGAAACCGGAAAACAACCAGGCAGTTCCTGTATGAGGGTAGAGAAGAAACACAGTCCACTCCAGATCACCACTTTAACACAGAGTTTTTTCTGCCCCTAGTGGACACAGCCCTCACAAGTTTGAATGAAAGATTTTCAAAAATGGAGGATTTTTATGCCATTTATGGTTTTATCTTCTCCAAAGAAAATATGTCAAAGACTATTCAGAGTGGCAAACTTGAAGACAGCTGCAAGAAACTGGAAAAGACACTACATGACATTGATTCTGAGGATTTGGTTCTGGAAATCAGGGCTGCTGTCCATGCCTTTCCTGATCATGTATCTGCCTCTCCAAGAGAGATGCTTGATTACATTTACAAGGAACAGATTCTGGATCTTTATGGAAATCTCAGCATTGCCCTCCGTCTGCTGTTAACTCTCCCGGTCACTGTTGCCTCTGGAGAGAGAAGTTTCTCCTCTTTAAAGCTGATAAAGACCTATCTGAGGTCAACCATGTCTCAAGAGAGACTTTCAGGACTGGCGCTTATTTCCATAGAGTATAGTGTGCGAAGGTCTTTGGATCTGGAGGACTTAGTGTCTGCATTTGCACAAGCCAAGGCCTGTAAGCACTGTCAATTCTGTGAAAGCTTGTATAGGACCCCAATAATTTCACTACACTTACTATACTTTATATTTTGTACAAAGTTTATATTGGGTTTTTAAAGTAATTTACTGTTTTTTTATTTTTGTATGGTTTACTGTTTTTTTTAGGTATTTTATTATACATTTATTTTAATTTATTAATTTATTCTTTAATTTTATTCTTTTATATTTTCCAAAATAACAAGGTTGTTCATGTTTAGAACATTTTGGAATAAAAAAAGGTTCTATTTAATACATTTTTCGTTGGTGTGAGATTATTAATAGCCTACCATAATGGTCAGTAGGGCTCCCTAGGATTTTTTGCTTGGGGCCCCCACAGACTCTAGAATCGCCTCTGTGTGTGCGCGTGTGTATGTATATATTTATCAGCACTTCAGACGGTGGGACGCCAAAATAAAGAAATCACATCAGAAAATAAAAAGTGGGGGATGCAGCCGATGTGACCCGGACTGCAGTCGCCATAGCTGATCCCGCAGTTTTAGGGGATACCAGTGTTAATTCTCAACAATCAGGGTTGCATACTCCCATCAGTAAATTACTGTTCTAGAATGATGATGTTATAGCTTATTAAACAGTGTAAGGTTTAACCATTTCCTTTAAACACATCAGCGCTATGTCTTAATCATTCAGATTTCTAGCTTGTAACAAGTTAGTGTGCTAACAACATCAGTCATTATTAATCTGTCAGCCGTTTTGTTTTAGTTCTCCACATCTAAAACATGGGAAAGTTTTATTTTTATTTAGACGCTTTTATTCCAGGTGACTTACAAAGTATACACAATGTTACAGTTATCCTACAAGAAGTTCTCTAGAGGAGAATCGCTAGAATTCATTAGTGTAGTGTTTCTATAGTCAGGATCAGTGGTGACAACAAAGAGAGGGAAGAGCAGAAAGAGTGGAAGGTTACAGAGCGCAGAGTAAGCAGGGCTATTTCTAAACAAGTGTTACGTCAATCCGCATTTCCCCATCAGATACGGTGTTGTGCGAAAAAATGAATGTCTGCGAGAATCCACACCGCAGCCCGCTGAGCGATAGCGTAAACCTGCTTTTCTCTGGATTAAACGTTCATGACATGCAGATACACACAGTTGCATTATAATATAGGCCTAAATTAATTATAATATAGGCCTAATTAAAGATTCGAAAGCTTAACGTTTGTCACATAACAGCAGTTACGTGATAGACATGTTTTTATACTCGGTCTGATGACTATGTGTAGCCCTGACTTTGGAGACTACACTACAATAAATATGATTTACTGGACGGTTTTCAATAAAGATATGATAACTTTTGCAACGATCCTCGTGACTCTGCATTGTTTTTTATCTGATCTGGCCGTATATAGCACGAGTTTCCCATGTTTCTATGTGTTTAGCAGTTTTCAATCGGTTTTCACCTGTCAAAAATTGATTGAAGGCACAGTATAGTCACTCAAAGGTTATTTCTACCTAAATATGACTAGATTTCCTTCAGGAGATGCATGATTTAAAGATCTGAGCTCACAAAACAGCTTTGGAACTCTTTTAAAGGACCATTACAACACAAAATAGCCATTTTTACTTGCAAAAAATGTATTAAAGCCCAAATACTCAAATTTAAAAGGGGATATCTGCCCAAATATGACTTGATTTCATTCAGAAGCATCTTATTTTAAATAGAACCAGTCCTTTTTAGGCAAAAATCACCTTTCTTCAAACCACATTTGGCCTTTAATCAATTTCTAGCAGGGCGTTTTCACCAGCTGACTCAGGGGTGTTTACGGTGGGAACGCCGCGATATCTGATGGCCACATTTCACCCATCAGATACGCGCCGTTTCCCTTGTTTTACAGTTGGGGAACACTATTTGATGGATACATTTCACCCATCAGATACCGTTTCCCCTAGTTTACAGTAGTCAAACACTCATCTGGATGGCCCATTTCACCTTATCAGATAATACTTTTTCCCCTTGTTTTACAGTGGGGAACGCTATCTGATGGCCACATTTCACCATCAGATAAACCGTTTTTCCTTTGTTTTTACAGTGGGGAACGCTATCTGGATGGCCACATTTCACCCATCAGATACCGTTTCCCCTTGTTTTACAGTGGGGAACGCTATCTGATGGCCACATTTCACCCATCAGATACCGTTTCCCCTTGTTTTTACAGTGGGGAACACTATCTGATGGCCACATTTCACCCATCAGATACTTTTTCCCCTTGTTTTACAGTGGGGGAACGCTATCTGATGGCCACATTTCACCCATCAGGATACAGTTTTCCCTTGTTTTACAGTGGGGAACGCTATCTGATGGCCACATTTCACCCATCAGATACAGTTTCCCCTTGTTTTACAGTTATCTGACATCTTCTTCACCCATCAGTCAAATAGGGGAAGTTAGGAACACCTATCTGATGGCCATATTTCACCCATCAGATACTCGTTTCCCCTTTGTTTACAGGTGGAACGCTATCTGATGGCCATATATTTCTCATCCCATCAGATACCGTTTCCCCTTGTTTTTTACAGTGGGGAACGCTATCTGATGGCCACATTTCACCCATCAGATACAATTTTTCCCCTTATTCTTGTTTTACATGGCTTATCTGGCCATATAATTTCACTGTCAGATACCGTTTCCCCTTTCTGTTTTACAGTGGGGAACGCTATCTGATAAAATACATTTCACCCATCAGATACAGTTTCCCCTTGTTTTACAGTGGGGGAACGCTATCTGATGGCCCACATTTCACCCATCAGATACCTTCTTTCCCCTTGTTTTACAGTGGGGAACGCTATCTGATGGCCACATTTCACCCATCAGATACCGTTTCCCCTTGTTTTACAGTGGGGAACGCTATCTGATGGCCACATTTCACCATCAGATACCGTTTCCCCTTGTTTACAGTGGGGGAACGCTATCTGATGGCCATATTTCACCATTCAGATACCGTTTCCCCTTGTTTTACAGTGGGGGAACGCTGTATCTGATGGCCATATTTCACCATTCAGATACCGTTTCCCTTGTTTTACAGTGGGGGAACGCCATCTGATGGCCATATTTCACCATTCAGATACCGTTTCCCCTTTGTTTTACAGTGGGGAACGCTTATCTGATGGCCATATTTCACCATTCAGATACCGTTTCACCTTGTTTTACAGTGGGGGAACGCTTATCTGACGGCCATATTTCACCACTCGAGATACCGTGTCCCTTGTAAAACCACCCATCACGCTATCTGATAGCCATGTTTCACCATCAGATAGCGTTCCTTTATGGTTACAAACCACCCATCGAATACTTGCGTTTCCCCTTGTTTTACAGTGGGGGAACGCTATCTGATGGCCACATTTCACCCATCAGATAGCGTTTCCCCTTGTTTTACAGT
>JAGKQL010001194.1:0-26918 GCA_018398635.1 Cyprinodon brontotheroides
TACAAGGCGTTGTCTATATAAGAATCAAACTCACTGCGGATCCAGACATTTGAATTGAGAAAGCTTCCTGGAGAGGTGGCGAAACGTCTTCAAATCTTGAAAACCAAGTCCAGTGGATATTTTTTGAATTTTTACGGAAACACTGGTCTTACTTACTGGGTTATGCACTACCTCACTGGGAGGAGTGCAGTTGACTCTTTCCTTCCTGATGCTACCACATCTAAAGGAATTTTTTTCTGTGGTTGTTTGTCCCCTGATTCTAATTACATTAAAAAATCATTCTGGCAATTTAACTAAAATGCTCTTTGTAATGACACAGCTCTGAGTGTGTTATGTGCCAGTTTTGTCTGTCTCCTTTAGTCTGGAGTAAGAACTTAAAGCTAACTTTAAACTGGAAAAAACAGTAAAGACATGTCTTCATCGAGAAGGTTAGAACAGTCGCTATGGGAGAGACCATTCAGACTGTCACTAATTGCTAATTTCTTGGTGTTGGACTTGATTGGAGCATCTGGGTAGGAGGAGTCTTCTGGGCTGAAGGAGCTCGCCTGTTGACCAGTGTGTCGCGGGAGAGGATGTGAGCTTGTCTACTGGACCAGTGTGTCGTGGAGAGGAGGTCAGGGTGGTCAGGGTGTCCAGCTGCTCCCCACAACATCACCGCCCTCCTGATCAGCTTGTTCAGTCTGTTGTTTCAGCGACCCCTCAGCCCACTGCCCCATTATGTGACAGCAAAGAAGAGCGTGCTACAGTAGCAACAACAGACTCATAAAACATCCTCAGCATGGTCCCACAGATGTTAAAGGACTTCAGCCTCCTCAGGAAGAATAGTCGGCTTTGGCCCTTTTTGTAGACCGCCTAGGTGTTTCTAGTCCAGTCCAACTTATTGTAAAAGTACACTCCCAGGTACTTATACTCCTCCACAGTGTCAACAGGAACCCCCTGGATGGAAACAGGGGTCACAGGTGTTTTTGTCCTCCTCAGATCCACTATGAGCTCCTTAGTCTTTGTCACATTGAGCTGCAGGTGGTTCAGCTCACTCCAAGTGACAAAGTTGCCCACCACGGTCCTGTATTCACTCTCCTCACCCTTTTCAATGCAGCCAACAATTGCTGAGTCATCAGAAAACTTCTGAAGGTGGCAGGACTCAGAGCAATAGCTGAAGTCCGAGGTGAAAAGGGTGAAGAGGAAGGGGGAGAGGACAGTCCCCTGAGGCGCCCCAGTGTTGCTGACCACCCTGTCAGACACACAGTTCTGTAGGCGTACATACTGTGGTCTGCCCGTCAGGTAATCAACAATCCAGGACACGATGGGGGCCTCCACCTGCATCGCAGTCATCTTCTCACCTAGTAGAGCCGGGCGGATGGTGTTGAAGGCGCTGGAGAAGTCAAAGAACATGATTCTCACTGTGCTCGCCGGCTTGTCCAGGTGATTGTAGACTCTGTTCAGCAGGAAGATAATGCTGTCCTCCACTCCCAGGCGGGGCTGGTAGGCGAACTGTAGTGGATCAGTGAAGGGCCTGACCATGGGCCTTAGCTGCTCCAGGACAAGCCTCTCAAAGGTCTTCATGATATGGGACGTCAGTGCTACCGGTCTGTAGTCCTGAGGGTCGCTAGGGCGCGACGTCTTTGGCACCGGAACGAGGCAGGACGTCTTCCACAGCACGGGTACTCTCTGGAGGAGCATGCTCAGGCTGAAGACTAGGCTAAATATTCCACACAGCTGGTTGGAACAAGCTTTGAGCACCCAGGGGAGTACACCATCGGGGCCCGCAGCTTTGCCAGAGTGGAGTCTGGTTAGCTGTCTTCTCACTAGGTCAGGAGTGAAGGACACTGTAGAGGTGAGTGCACAGAAGTTTATATAATCCGTGATGCACTCTGTGAGCCCATCAATGTCCTCCCTGTGGGGCTCACAGAGTGCAGGCCAGTCGGTCACCTCAAAGCAGGCCTGCAGTGCCTCACAAGCCTCCTCCGACCACCTCCTCACAGTTCTTGTGGTCATTGGCTTCCTCCTCACCAGAGGCACATAACAGGGTTTGAGATAAACCAGGTTGTGATCTGACCTGCCCAGAGGGGAGAGAGGAGATGGAGATGTATGCATACATCTTAATGTTAGCATACATCAGGTCCAGGGTCCTCACATCTCTGGTAGGGCAGCTCACATATTGTTTGAAGGTCGGTAGAACTTTGTTCATGGTGACATGGTTAAAGTCTCCGACATGATGATGAGGGCATTGGGATGATGGGTCTGTAGTTCAGAGATGATATTATGGATGGTGCTGCAGGCAGATGTTGGGTTTGCAGAAGGAGGGATGTACAGGACAACAGCTGGCGACATGCGGGATCTCTGGGCAGCTGATATGGACGGAGTCCAATGGCCAGCAGTTCAACATCCGGGCAACAGAGCTGTTTTTAATGGTGATGTGACCCGGTAACACCATCTGCTGTTTACTAGAATGGCAAGCCCCTCCTTTTAAACTACCACTCTTAGTGTCCCGGTCGGCCCGGATGGTATGAAAGCCATCCACGGAGACAATCAGGTCCGTAATGTCTTTGTGCAGCCATGTCTCCGTAAAGCACATCAAACTGCACTCCTGATACTCCATTGACTTGGCAAGCGCCGTTAGCTCGTCCATCTTGTTTGCTAAGAGACCGCGACGTTTCCCATAACAACAACAGAGGGGAGACACTGCTTAAATCTTCTCCTTTAAATAAGTCCGGCCCCGGCCACTCCCTCCTTTCATCCCACGATGTTGTTTTCCTCCTCTGCAACCACACGCGTGTTTCCTCCAGAGTTCGGGTGGTATTCCAGCTGGTCTGGCTAAAAACGCCCGGCCCGGCATTAGAGCTTATCCAGCTGTTCTTGGAGTAAACAAAGGCAGCGTGTCCCGGTGGGAGCGCATGATAAAACAGCACAAAAAAGCACAGAAACTCCCTAAAAATACCTCATTTATAGAGGGATAGTACTTCACAGAGTCACTGTGAAAAAATAAGAGCAATCAAAAAAGATAAAAATAATGAAGTTAAAAGCTTAACAGGAGCGTGTAACTGCAGCATGCTGCTTTCGCGCATGCGCACTTATTGCCAATACTGGGAGTTTATAAGCTGCTATTGTGTCATACATGTCACCATTGACCATGATTGACTTGCCAAGATTTGAGTAAAGGAGAATATGTTTTCTAATTCTCTTACAAAAATTAAAAAGAATGATGTTTCGAGGCAGATTGCTTCTTCTCAGCCTAAAAAAGAGCCTTGTCTTTGTTTCTTGCACAAACACTAGCAATGCCAATTCTACCTCTAACGCAGATAATGACTTCAGCTTAAGGTAGGTTTATATCATGAAATGTTGTGTTTGCACCCACTGTTATGTCAAACAATCAGAAACTCATATAAGGTCATTTAATCTATAAGATGGCAAGAAACTGAAAACTGTCATATTGGCACTATTGATCTGCTTAATGGAGAAGATCACTTTCACTGTCACTTCTATGCTGCTAACCAACCTTCTCTTCAAGCCTGTTACTGAGTTATGAAGTGCACTTCAAATGTTTTGCCCAAGTTGCTATGTAAGTTATCTGTAGTAGTGGATAGCCTGCTATATACTGCCACACAATGGCAAAGTGCTGTAACTACGCCTACATTGCATCCAAAGTCTGGGTATTAGGTTGGATATTGTAGTTACTGCAAATCTGACATAAATATCTCAAAAGCGGACACATTTGAACCAGAAGGCTTTGTTACAAGATAAAGGAGGATTAAGGAAGACCATTTTCAGTCTAAACTCAAATTTAATAAGACATGTAGTTGCTGCACTTTGCCTTTGTCAGGCAGGATGGGCTCGTAGTTTATTGTGTGTCTGTTTATGTGTACAGTTAATGGTGAAGCTTCTACATGTCATTGTGCTAATAGAATGAGTAGAAAGTGGACACTTGTGTTGTCTGACTTATTTTCTGTATGTTTCCTACTTATGACTAACATTTTCCCAGGCTCATAATGCTTTCTACAGCAGGGAGCAACTGCTGTTACTATTAAATCTCTCTTGAAAAAGAGATACACCTTGTCTATGTTGAATCTCTACAAGAACCTGGTTGCTGCTCTGCCGGTAGCCTACTAGCTATGTGGCGCCATCTGCAGACTGGCAGAATTGTAGCCTAAAAGAACACTGCTGTGATGTGAAGAAAAATAATTACTCAAAACTACAAGCCTAAATATGGTCAGCGGTCCAAAAGAGGATTAGAGGGGCACCTGCTCTATCACCAGCTCTGCAGATTTGGGGAAATCCAGACTTCCCTCCTTCAAAAGTAGATGCCACTTTTAAAAGATGGGCAGACAGAGGCCTGAGGGTGATTGACCAATTGTTCTGTGACAGTGGCTTACAGCCATTTTCATATCTTCAAGAGAAATTCCTTATACCCCAAAATGATATGTTCAGGTTTTTTCAGATAAGGCATTACATCATAAATCATGAAGACTGGAATGTAATTAAAAATACTCCAACAAATATAGAAATCCATTTTATTAATGTAATCTAAATATCAGCTACCCATAAAAGCATGTCTCATTATATCTATAAAAAATGTATTATTGGATACACCGGATAAATACTTTTAATGTGAAAAGCAAATGGGAACTGGAATTAAACACTATAATTGAGGATGGGGAATGGGAAACAATATGTATTGGATGTCATAAGGGGATTAATAGCAACACCTGGAAGGAATTTGACTGGAAGATGAAGACAAGGTTCTTTAAGACACCCTTAGTGATCTCTAAATTTGTAGATAACCCAGCTGCAATGTACTGCTGGAGAAAATGTGGAGGGATTGGCGACCACCTACACATATTCTGGGATTGCCCAATGATGCTTCCTTACTGGAGGGGGGTAAAGAGTGAGATAGACAGGGTTCTGGGTACTGACGTGCCTTTCACTCCGAGACAGTTTCTATTGGACCTAAATCCTGAGGACAAGTACTCCAGAGATCAAAAGTATTTACTACATATTCTACTGATGACTGCTAGAAAAAATGGTACCGATAAAATGGAGGAATGCACTGCCTCCTACGGTTGCACAGTGGAAGCAGGTATATGGAATGGAGGCTTTAACTGCCCAATTACAACTGAAGTCTGATGTTTTTGTAAAGAGATGGTTACCTATAGAGAGATTTATTTCCAATTGTACTGAATCCCACAGACTGTTATAATGTATTAACTGTCCATCTTTCTAGTTTATCTGTCCATTTTTACATTCTGTATCAGTCAGTGTTGGGATCTGGAGCGGTACCATCCGTCTCCAGCAGAGTGCGGAGATGGCCAAACACAAGGCCCCGCAGATCACCTCCATCGTAAGCTGGAAGAGCAAGACGCTCAACTACAAGGACACGCTCTGGCCCTTTGTGAGTTACACACTCAAATTGAACTACAGAATCAGATGCTTCAAACGTGTGCGGGCTACATGGATAGCGCTAACACAACCCTCCCCTGGCGCAACGCACCCAGGTCCAGTTCATCTCCAGGGGTCACTGGATTTGTGAAGGCGTCATCACTGGTTTAGTACTATAGATCTTCCTGAAAAAGTTTTCAGGTATGAAGGATTTGTAAAGGATTTTTGTTTCAATGCCGCCCTTATCTTTAAGAACTCTCCTACTAGAAGTTTTCCCTCGGACGGACCCGAAGTAAGAAGATAACGGTGTCCCCAACTGACAGGAAGGAGCATTTAGTGAAGCGTGAGAGGCATTTCACCTCCGAAGGCAAGCATCAATGACAATTTGCTGCAGATTTTTGTTTCTGAACTGTTCCCAAGTATTTAATCATGATTCCGACCAAACTATTGACTCTCGTGCTCTGTTAAGCCTAAAACAGGGAGATTCCTCAGTTGCTGATTTCTCCATCAACTTCCAGGTTAAAGCCGCCGCTTCCGGATGGAATCAACGGGCTCTTACAAGTGCATTTTTCAACGCTTTAAATGAAAATATTAAGGATGAACTCGCAACCCTCGATGAACCAGAAACTCTAGATGAATTAATCCGCCTAACCATTAGGTTGGATAACAGAATCCGTGCTAGAAACCATTCTAGACAAAGAAATCAAGTTCCTTCTGTGTCTACCCCTGCTTCTAATAATGCTACTTTTTCTTCTGGTCCCACAGAACCCTTTTCCAAGCCAAGGTCTAAGACCCAGTCACTTTCTATGCCTGTTCAGGTCTCTCATGCAGTAGAAACGGAAGCTGAACCAATGCAGGTTGGACATACAAGGCTAACCCCTGAGGAAAGACTTAAGACGTGTCAGAAGCAAGCTTTGCATCTACTGTGGTGAGACTTGGCCATTTCATCGCTTCATGCCCCGCTAAGTTAAAAGGCGGGGCCCGTCAGAAGATCTGCGGAGAACTGACGGGCCATTTAACTTCCGAGAAATCTCCTCGTCTCATGCTTCCAGCTACCTTATGTGCTTTTCAGATCAGGGAACTCTCACTTTGTCTGCTTTCGCCGACTCAGGCTGGCTGAACGCCAATCTGATAGACTCCACGCCTGGTTCAGCAGCTAAAAATTGATACTATCCCTTTATCCAAGCCTCTTTGTGTCTCCGCTATTGATGGGAAAAAACTCCACCAAGTCACCCACCAAACACAACCCCTCGAGCTGCTAATTTCAGGTAATCACCGTGAAACTCTGACGTTTTTTGTGCTTCCCTCTGCATGTTCCCCTGTGGTGCTTGGGTTCGAATGGCTGCAATGACATAATCCCCATATAAACTGGGCTGATCGCCACATCGAAGCATGGTCGACGTCATGTCACGAGACGTGCCTTCGTTCCGCAGCTCCCGCTGTAAGGTCTCCTAGAGGTAGGGGGGAGATGGACTCTCCTGACCTTACTTCTGTCCCGTCCGAATACCATGATCTGGCTCCTGTCTTCAGTAAGGTCAGTGCTACGTCTCTTCCACCTCACAGACTTTATGATGCGTTGAGTTATTACCTGGCCCCTCTACCTAGCGTGGAGCTTTACAACATTTCAAAACCTGAACGAAACTATGGAAATACATAGCGAGTCTCTAGCTGGCATAATAAGCGCTTCTTCCTCTCCGTTGGGTGCGGATTCTTTTTAGGTAGGTAAAAAAGGATGAACCTCTAAGGCCCAACTTGTATGGAGTGCAGGGCCTTAGCAGAAATAACAGTCAAAAATAAATACCCACTTCGTTACTAGCATCAGTCTTCTAACCAGTTCAAGGGGCCACCGCTTCACTAAAACTTCGACGAAGGAACGCTTATCACCTTCTCAGGATTAGAGAAGGTGACGAATGGAAAACAACCTTCAAAAACTCCTTTTAGGTCGGATTTGAATATTTAGTCATGCCTTTTGGTCTCACTAACGCCTCCAGCATGTTTCCAAGCCCTGGTCAATGATGTCCTCAGAGACTTTTTGAACGTTTTCATCTTCGTTTACCTTGATGACATCCTAATCTACTTTAAAGATCTCCAGCATGCGTTCGATGGGGTCCGCTGGTCCTTCAGAGATTACTGGAAACAAACTTTTGCAAAAGCCGAAATGTGAATTTCACCAGTCTTCAGTGACATTTTTAGGGTTTGTGCTCGAGGGCGGCAGGTTGCTTCATCCGCGATAAGATAAAAGTAGTTTTGGATTGCTCAGTTCCTGAAAACCGAAACAGCTGCAGAGATTCCTGGGCTTCGCAAATTTCTACCGTCGCTTCATCAGGAATTACAGTCAGACAGCTTTACCTCTCACAACTCTAACTTAAGTCAAAAAGACCTTCCAGTGGACCCCCGAAGCTCAAAACACCTTTGACAAACTTAAGACTTTGTTTTCCAGAGCCCCCGTGTTAATCCAGCCTGATCCAACCAAGCAATTTTTCCTCGAGGTGGACGCCTCTGACTCTGGAGTTGGTGCAGTACTATCTCAAAAACTCGATTCGGATCAAAGAATACATCCTTGTACATTCTTTTCTCGTAGACTTTCTCCAGCTGAACAGAACTACGACGTTGGGGATCGTGAACTTCTGGCCATCAAATTGGCGTTGGAGGAGTGGAGACACTGGCTTGAAGGGGCTGAACACCCGGTCCTAGTATGGACCGATCACAAAAACTTAGCCTACATCCAGTCCGCTAAACAAGCAAACCCACGGCAGTCTAGATGGTCACTCTTTTTCTCCCGTTTCAACCTCATCATCTCTTACAGACCCGGATCCAAAAACACCAAGCCCGATTCTCTCTCTCATCTCTACTCTGTTGATCAATCCGAGATGCCTGCACCCATTCTCCCGGCATCTTGCACAGTTGGAGTGGTTACCTGGGAAATCACCGACCTGATAAACTCTGCCCTGGCCTCTGAACCTGACCCAGTTAACGGTCCTTCAAACAGAACCTATGTCCTTTCAGTCAGATCACGCCGATCCAATGGGATGGCTGCAGCCAAAGTTTCTTCTTCATCCGGGTAGTAAGCAGAACTATCCATTTCTAATTTCCCTCAAGACGCTTCTGGTGTGGCTCTCTTTCGCCAAGGACGCAGGAAGGAGTATGTTCTGGCCTGCCCTGTCTGCGCCAGAAACAAGACTTCACATCAACCACCCTCAGGTCTGTTGAATCCACTACCTGTACCTACTCGTCCCTGGTCTCACATAGCCATCGATTTCGTCACTGGACTTCCCATCTCCCGAAGTATGACAACCATTTTCACCATCATCGATCGATTTTCTAAATCTTGCCACTTAATTCCTCTCACCGGGACAAATACGCCCCATAACTCTTCTCGTTCGCATCCACCGCCAGTCACCAGGTTAGTCTCGATATCAACCCCTCTTTTCCAGTCTAATGGTCAAACCCGAGAAAAGAATGAACCAACAGCTTTCGAGTCCACTCTCAGATTTGCCCTGACACATCCTAACAACCCCCACCGATTGGAGCCAATATACCTGGATTGAATAAGCGCCAACTCTCTCAAGTCTCCATCTACCGACCCGAGTCACCTTTTTCAGGTTAGTCTCAGGATATCAAGACACCATCACATCCGTGCGCTGTCAGCTAGTCTCAACCGCTCCTCCCGACACCACCAAACGCTTTGCTGATTCTAGAAGACGCCCCACCCCGGAGTGCCTCAAATCGGTCAAGAGGTATGGTTCTCAACTCGGGACATTCCCCTCAAGGGGATGTCTCGCAAACTGTCTCCTAGATACATTGGTCCATACAAGATTTCCAAGGTCATCAATCCTTCAGCCATACGTCTGCAACTTCCTGCTAGTCTCCGTATACATCCCGCTTTCTACGTCTCTCACGTAAAACCAGTGATTTCTAGTCCTTTGTGCCCTCCGTCCGACTCCCCTCCACCCGCCCTGGAAGTCGATGGACATCCTGCCTACACTGTCCGCCGGATTGTGGACTCCCGTCGTCGAGGTTGCGGTTGGCAGTACCTCGTTGACTGGGAGGGCTACGGTCCGGAGGACCGCACATGGATTCCTGGCTCCTACATCCTTGATCCGTCACTGATCGAGGAGTATGAGCGCTCCCTCCCGTCGACTTCTTCTGGACCGCCAAGAGGCGGTCGTTGAGAGGGGGGTACTGTTGGGATCTGGAGCGGTACCACCCGTCTCCAGCAGAGTGCGCCGTGGATCCTCCTGAAGCTGAGCCTCCAACACACCTGAGGCACATCTCGTCATCAGGAGGACCTGCAGTATATAACCGGCCTTCAGACCTTGCCTCAATGCCGCAGTGTTGATCCAGTTTGGAAACCTGTTCCCTTGGAAGCTCTGGATGAGCTTAACCTGCTGAGCCTGCCCTCAGAGCCAAACCTGAAGACTCTCCTCTGGATTCCTCTGCAGCTCTTGGCTAAGAGCTGGAAACCAAAACCCAAGGTCTGCATTCAAGTTAGAAGTAAGACGCTGAAGCGGTTATTGAACTCTGCTGAACAAATCAGTCTCTGGACCCAACAGTTCCTTCCTCAAAGAGAAACCCGGACTCCTCAAGGTAATCTTCTGAAACTTCCCAACGCTAACTCCTCAGTGCCAACGCTAACTGAACTGTCATCCTCACAGACTCCAGTGAACCTGTCCCCGGCCAGAACCAGTTCCTGCTCACATAATTCATGTGCTTGTGTTTTAATAAACATTGTAAGACTTTCCATCTGTTTCCGTGGTGTTCTGCATATTGGGGTTCTCTGAGAACCAATCATGACAGTCAGTTTCATGGATGCTGGATTTTCTTTTACTTGCTCTCAGTCATGCACTGTTACATAATTTCAATGTGCCAAGGAATGTTTAGCAATGTGTGTTCTTGTTCATGTTTGTTTAAAAAGCAAATAAACATTAAGTTTAAAAAAAAAACAGGAGAGCACACCTTCAGGGGAGGCAGGTAGAGTTTAGAACCAGATCAGGAGGAGCAGGTTCTGTCTCTCAGTGGGTTTTCTCTCTGTGGACTGTGGAGGGAACCAGAACCAAAACTCTTTTCTTCAGACAAAAACTGAATTTGAGGAAAGAGGAGTGAAGATTTTTAACAACTATTTCAAAGCTGAAGTTCTTCAGTGGTTCTTTTGAACTGGTACCAGTTCTTTTCCTGCTCTGCTGCTTCCTCCTCATGTTGTTAGATAATGCTAATGTCAGAAACTAAGAGCCTATTTTTAGATGAACCACTGAGCTGAACTGGGAGAACCAGTTTCCACAATGAAACTCAACATCTGCAGATTCTGATTTAGCTGCTGAATAAAAGCTGAAGCAGAAAAATCTATCTTTGTTCTAAGCTGGTCTCTGAAATACCAGGAGCTTCCTTCTGTTTCCTGCTTTCCTTGGGTTCTGGACGGCTGCAGTAACTGGTCCCCTATGAGCCCAGTGCTCCCAGTTAGCCCCGGCTGCGGTTACTGAGACACTCCGGTGCTGCAGAAAATTCAGCAAGAAAGCTATCCTTGCGGCGTGCCGGAGCCCTCCGCAACAAGCTCTCGCAAATATCCTTATTCGGGCCGTGTTATCGCGTGAAGTTATGTGAACTCAAGTGAACTTCTGTTCTCGCGAGTTAAATCTCCGGACCTGTTGCCAGAGCCGCAGAGCCGCACCGCACCATAGTCAAAAGGGCGGTGTGAGAGGGGGTGTGCGGGAGTTGCGGTCTCCGTCGGCTCGGTAACCGCACCGGAGCCAGTGTGAGCAAGGGGTCAGAACAGAACCAGAATATTTCAGATGATTAGCCCCGCCCACTGCTTTGATTTAGTCCTACAGTCTGTAACCCAGTAAACATCTAGAACCCATCAGAACCACAGAACACCTCTTGGACCCATGTTCCACACTAGAAAGAGCGTCAGCAGTTTAGGATCAACAATGTCATTTTCTGGACATTTTTCTGATGGAGAAATACCTCCCACATTTGTCCTAATTAGCGAACTTTGAAGCGTTTGTTTCAGTTTTTGGTCGAATGTTCAATGTTAGGTTTGTGTTCTGTTGTGTAATTCGGATTATTTGATGTATTAAAATTTAAATCAAAACCATAATAATCAGTTATTCTAAACAGAATGATTCACAATTAATAGATATCTAAAACACACAAGCAGATTTTGACTACTGAGCTAAAAACAATTCAATTAAAAGTTAATATCAGTAATAAAGTTAGTTAGATCAGTAATTTCAATTTTCAAACTTGCTTTGGACTTATGTTTGTTTAACTACTAGTAAATCTGATTAATTATAATTTATTATTGCAATTGTGCTTGAATAACAGAATCAGATCTGTGTCTCTGTATTATCAAACTATTAACTCTAAAGGGATGTTTGGAGCTTTAACCTTTAGAGACAGCAGATCACTCTCTAAACACAGACATGTTTATTTTTATCATATGATGGACTGTAAAGTTACAACGAGCTCGCTTGTGATTGCATAGTACAGATCATGGTCAGGGCCAAGATCAAGATCATGGCGAGGAATCTGCAAAACGTTAGTAAGGGAATATAAAAAACAGTCCTTATAATTATGTTCAGTTTTTCATAGATGGGTCAATAAGTCATGAATAGAGGAAGAGCCATTAATGGAGCAGAGTATCAAAGAGCTAAAAGAAAACAAATGGATTTGTCAGAAAACACAGGAGAAATATTAACATTATTCCTCTAAGCAGGACAGTGGATAGAAGAAATAGAAATGTGATAAGAAGTAGAGCTGCTGAGATTCAGGTTCAGCTCTCTCCTCAGTTTACAACCAGGCCACCAAAGAAAACAGAGCAAGGGTGATTTACAGAAATACAGCAGCCATTGTTTAAAGTCCAGATGATGAGATTAACGAGAACATTTCTATTGGTGCATGAAACACTGGGGTAGAGGAAGAACTTTCCAGAACACAGCAGGAAAAGAGAAATAAGAATCAACAAACAAAAACCTGAAGAAAATAGGACAAAAATTATGGAGGAAGAAAAGGACTATGAAAGAAAGGCAGAAGAAATTATTTAATTTTGAAAAAGAAAGATGGTTTTATTAACATTATTAGCATTTATTTTTACTCAATAATTGACGGATTTTAAAGTGAAATACTAAAATCAAAACCGACTCAAATAAAAGTAAACTTTATCAGTTGAAAAACTTCTAAAAAGTTCAAAGTTCGGACAAAGATGCTTCATATCAGTAATGTGAAGGTAAATGTAGTTTGTTCCATTTTCAGCCCTGGTGGAACAAAAAGGGTTTGCAATCAGCCCACCTAGAGGAAGAACTTTCCAGAACATATCAGTAAATCAGAAAAGAAAGAATCAACAAACAAAAACCTGAAGAAAGGCAGCAAAAATGTGAGATGGAGGAAGAAAAGGAAGATGGTTTTTATAAAGATCAATAGACAGCAGGAAAAGTGAGAACTAGAGGAAGGAGAAGAAAGAAGGAAGGATTAATAAAAAGAAGGAGATCTGGATGGAAAAAGACTTAATTCTCAACATTTGATTAATAAAAAGGTTTGGATTGAGAAAAGCATAAAACTAGGAATATTGACCATTGTAGGGAGGATAAAACAATAGAACAATGTACAGTATATACATAAGCCAAGTTAGAGATTAGAGTTGGTTTATAAACTGCTGATCACACAGAAATCCCATACCCCTTTGTAGATAACATGTAGATAACTATGTTTATTGTTTAGAAGCTAAAACTGAAGGATTGTTTTAGAAATCAATTCATTCCCATAGTGTGCGGACCCCCCCTGATAAAGCCTTTGCCCCCCCCTCCCCCCCCCCCCACACACAATAAAAGTGTCCCGACATTATCTGATGGTATTGTCACTGTAAAGAGCCTTGAGATGACATGTGTTGTGAATTGGAGCTCTGTGAATAAACTAAATTAAGTGAAAGTGTGAGTCGCTGTAAATATGCTGTGATGTCATACATGGGACTGCTCTACTGGGATGTGCTGCTTTGAGACCCCGCCCCCCATATCTGAGTGGGAAACATCATGATGCATGTGATGGGCTTCTAATATAGAGGGGTGTCCAAAGTACGGCCCATGGGACACAACTGCTTTTCTACTGTTAAACAAATCAGTTCGTCAGCTGACAGAGTTTGGAAAATCCAAGGGGAAATTTTCCCTAACAAATCAGACACTTTTGAAGTGGAAACAGTTAGATACAGCATAAAGATGATGACCCATGTTTTTTTTCCTTGTCATTGTAAATGTTATGTCTGCTTTTAAAGCCTTTTAAAGAAGACCACGGGCAATTTTATAATTAAATAATAAAACCACATTAGGCCTGATTTTGATGAAGGAAAAGCATTATAACTTAGTTAAAAGCTCCAAAAAGTTCATTTTCACTATTATAGCGCCTTTATTTTCACATTAAATAGGACCACAAACATCCATGGACCTTTAACCTCTTAACATCCACCTCATTTTGGGTAATCCTCACCTATTTTGCATACCCAAATGGAACGGAGAAGCTGACTGCCACTCAGATTTCCTGCGGTACTGGAGCGGGCTGCGGAGCAGATGAAACCTTTGCTCGGTGTGAAGCTCAAACGACCTCTTGGGGAAAGTGGGTCCAAACTTCCTGTTTGGAACCACAGATCAGTTAGAAGCTCAGTTGATCCTTCCAGAGAGAGAAGCTCCGAACAAATCCAGTTTGCAGGAAGACTTCCTGCCAAGAGGTAAAGACAAAAAAACAAAGTTTGACTCAGCAAAACTCAGCTTGGCTAGAGTACCCAAAACTGGCAAACAAAAACTCAGGTTAGACTCTGCCAAACTAAGCATGGCTAGAGAACACTGTATTGGCAAAACAAAGACTCAGGTTAGACTCTGCTAAACTAAGCATGGCTAGAGTACCCAGTATTGGCAAAGCAAAGACTCAGGTTAGACTCTGCTAAACTAAGCATGGCTAGAGAACACTGTATTCGCAAAACAAAGACTCAGGTTAGACTCTGCTAAACTAAGCATGGCTAGAGTACCCAGTATTGGCAAAGCAAAGACTCAGGTTAGACTCTGCTAAACTAAGCATGGCTAGAGTACCCAGTATTGGCAAACACTGTGACCTTGAGGTAGTGGCAGTCAGCAGCTTAAGAGCACTCCACAGGCAATGAGTCAACGAGCTGCAGGTGTGCAGGGAGGCCCAATGAGGATGGGGCACCACCTGGTGGAGGTGGAAAGGAAACACAAAAACAGACCACACAAACTGGATTCCTGACAGAAACCATGTCCTGAGTTTGTTTAGATCAGGGGACATTTGATGCTTTTCTTTTAATAAGGTTTGTGGAAGATGGGAAAGGTTTTTCCAATAAATGATTCACTACTACTGCTATATATTAAATTATTATCTTAAATATTTTTTGTTGTGTTTTTAAACAAAGTAAAAGCATATTTTTAATAAATGACTGAAAGATTTTTAAATTGAAATATTTGGATTTATAGTTTCACTTACATAAAAACAGATGATCTGAGTAGCAATATAAAGGACTTTAATACAGCTGTTTTTCCAAGGTGTTTAATAAATATATAATATATATGAAATAGTATTAATCAACAATATCAGCTTATGAACAAAGGCCATCATTACGTCTCCTTGAAGATAAATATGTCCATTAAATAATGAGCCTGAATGTTACTGAATGTCCTTACATCATGTTCAGTCCCAGTCAGAGATAAACTCACCTGACTTCCTGTAAATGAGGGTGGGAGGGGCTGAGTCCTTCCTGGTTCTCGTGTTTAGCTGAAGCAGGTAAAGATCAGGGAACAGAAGCTCAGGATCCATTTGGTCTCTGAAGAACAGGAGGATTAAAACAGCTTTCTGTCAAAAATTAAAGGTAAAATCATATTAGATTCTAACTTTATTGTTACTTAGTGAGGTTTTCTCTCTGTGAGGAGAAAGAGACGTGAACTCTGATTGGTTCCCTGTTCCCAGAGAGGCTTCCTTTATCTCTGCTATGGTCTGCTGCTCTGGTTAGTATGAGCAGCAATTAATGTGTTTCTGCTGATTGGTTCTGGTTCTGTAGAGGAACAAAGATCCTCTGCTCTCTGTTCAGACTAGGTTGCTGTGGTGGTTTCTGTCAGGGCCATCCCTCCCTAAATGTTTAACATGCGATGCGCGCGGAGCCTCATCTTTAATCAGAGACATATTCTGCGAGCGGTAGCACAAAATGCGCAATGATTGCGCGCTGTTGCACATTTGATCTAAAGCGGGAATAGAAAAGAGAGCAGCTGTAATCTGAGCGCACAGTGATTATCAGAATCTGACCAATCAGATGGCAGTGCGCATGCAGGCAGGCTCTCTCTCTCTAGAGCTACAGAAGATGAGATATCAATATGTCGTTCAGACATCATGAATCTGGTGCGAACAGGAGGAAAAAATAGTTAAAACAGGAGAAACTCTAGCTTCCCTTGAAGGTTGGGGTGTTGCTGAAATGTAAACTCTGTGATCAAACATCTAAGTTTCCTCTCATCAGATAGATTTTTTATTTCCAGAATCTAGACTGGAGATTTTCTTTATTTTCCAGCTGCTGATTAACATTAATCGAATGTCTTAATGCCCTATGCATTCACCTCTGATGAAAGAGAGAGAAAAAGACCATTTAGAGGTTGGAAATAGCCCATATATAATATATATGGGATATAGTTTTATATAGTTTTATTTCAGTAAATGCTGTTAAGATGTTTTTGACTTTTTAAATAGATAAATGTCCCTATGTGTCAGTAATTAAATTCTCAACAGTCATCTTTTGAGACTACAGAGAAACACCGATTGATATGAGAGGAACAGAGGACAGAGGAAATAAACAGTCTATTTGATCCTAAATTATGTTTTCTTAAGATTTTGTTACAACAACAATAATGACAATGGAAAATATAAAAGATAGCAATAGGAGTAGTTTTAGTAAATATTAGTAGAAGTATTAGGAGTACTCATAGACCAGTACCAATAGTAGTAGTAGTAGTTTTCATAGTTGGGCAAACTATGAAATCTACTACAGGCAAAGACCCTAAAAAAGTAACAGAAAATTTGATTTTGAAAATATTGATCTGAGTTATTAGGGGAGAAGCTTTCCTTACCAACCTGGCCCTGTTTGGAAATATAATGATATCATTGTTGATCATCAGTTATCTTGAATAAATCACAGTTTATGTATTTATTGTTATTCAGAGATTGACTGTTGATTTTTAAAGCCAATGCTGATATTGATTATTTATTAATTAACATCAGTCAAACTGTACTGGCCTTGTAGAAACCAGCTCTACTATCCAGGAGTTAAAAACCTCCACAAAATAAGTAACCAATGCTAGGATGGGTTTAGACTGTTCTTTATATGGCAGGCGTGAAACTGTAATGAAACAATACAGTATACATCAGTGGAAATTAAAAGAAATACAGCAATCATGCTTTAAATGCTAATACTAACCAAATGTATTAACATGAATCACAGAAACTAGCTTAGAAATGGCTCCCCTTTAAACAAATCTTATTAATCAAAATCCTTAACTGTTATCACAAATGTATTGTATACTCACAGGGAATGCCTTTCATGAACTCAAACATCATAGAAACACATGTCAGCCATTAGAGAATTCTCGGCTTCTCTGCTTGCTATGACACATGACCAAAAGAAGTGATGTCATATACTGTTTAAACCCGCAAAATCAGCCTTCAAAATAAAGCGCATGACACATATCAGAACACATGTCAGAACTGACCTCTTATATCTGCTGTCTTAAAAACTATACAGCGTTTTCTTCCCTTATTTACTTGATAGAAATGACAGTAATAACATGTTACACAAGTCTCAATTTGTATGGAAGGAAACCTTTTTTTCAACAAATCAAACATTGAAATCAAAACTAAATGGAGGGAGCAGCAAAACAGCTCTTTCCATGTTTTTAAGGCTTTGCCACTGATTGCACTAATGAATCAGTGAATGCAGGAACGTTTCTATTGATACAAGAAAAAAAAAAACACACCAATATCAGCCCAAAAGATCAGCCGGCCGATGTATAGTTCTACCTTACACCAGGACCTGATGAGCCGCTCTGGAACCAGGAACTTACTACAATAAAACATTCATGTCAACACGAAGTAGGCTAAGTTTTGGGTTTGGAGGCTGTCGAGAGAGAGCTACAGCAACGGAGACGAGTCACAGCGGGGGCGTATGGTCGTTTGGTGCATGGCATGTAATTTGAAGTCGCTTGTGGAGAAATGTACAGGGCCATGAGTAGTGAGGAATCAGGAAGCGATTCTTGTGGGATGGAAGAGGGAAATAGTGATAATGAAGAAGATTGGAAGAGAGAAAAATGAGAAAAAGCGAAAAAAAACAGAGGTCAGTTAAAGGGGAGTCCAGTTCAGAACATTTAAGTGATGATCAATCCATACATTCCACAGCAAAACAAAATGAATACAAAGTCGTATTCAAACTCTTTAATTAGGCAAACTCTTTTGCAAATTGGAATCCGGTTCACTTAACAAAAACCATAAATAAACTTGTTGGAGAAGTCAGAGGTGCCATAATCCTCTATAGTGGAGACTTGTTAATCAAGCTGCAGAGACAGCGCCCAGCAAGGCAAAGCCATTTGGATCAACAAAATTGACGGGATAAGAGTTCTGTGCAGTTTGGTGGAGAACAAAAAGATCAGCAGGGGAGTCATTGGAGGAGTTCCTCTAAGAGTTTCTGAAGAAGAAATTCTAGAAAACATAAGCGGTGCAAAAGTAAAAGAAGTAAAATGGTTAAAAACAACAAGAAATGGAGAGATCTGACATTTTATCGGTGTTATTTAAATTCGAGGAAGACCAATTACCCAGCAAAGTATTCATTGGTTACATCAGCTACAATGTTAACATTTACAATCCTCCACCTCTGAGATGTTTTAATTGCCAAAAATTTGGACACATTGCAGCAGTTTGTATAGTGAAACAGCGATGTGGAAGGTGTGCAGGAGAACATGAGTACAGAAAATGTGGAAAAGAAGCTAAAATAAAATGCTGTAACTTTGGTGGAGAAAATACTGCTGCTTATCGTGGCTGTGAAGCAAGCAAAAGGTCTTAGGAAATTAAAAAATTGAAATTTGAGCTTGGAATACCTGCAAAAAGAATCCCATCTCAGTTAGAAAAAAACAAACCTACAGTTCAGCACATGGTCAATTCAAAACCTCTGGAGAAAAGTCCCAAAATCTAAGAGGACTCACTAATTGTTAAAAAGAAAGATATTTGTTCTATTCATGGTTGAAGTTATCAATTGTACTCCACAGATGACAAGAAAAACTCAAAAAATCAAAATAATATTGTCATTGTCATGATGGGTTCTCTAGAGTAAAGCCCAAGATGCAGAACACACAGAGGCACTGGTAAAAAGTCCAAAGAGTTTATTTTAAGGCACAAGGATATGAATCACAGTTCAGGCAGGGGACTGATTCACTGGGGTCTGTGCAGGGAAAGGGAGATGGCTAGATTTGAGCTTCCAGCTCACTGCAGGGAAACAACAGGGGAAATCCACATGGGAACCTCTTAGGGAAACTCCACAGGGGAGTCGACAGGTAGCATCCACGTAGACTTCTTGGGTTGGCTCACCAGGGCAGATTAGCAGGTTAGCTTTCCTTGAGCGTCAGGCTTGGGACTGGCTTCCTATGATGCAACTCTCCCAGAGCTGCAGGCCAGAGACAGGTTGCCAGAGAGACAGTTCTTCCAGAGCTTCACAGGGAAACAGGAGGTTAAGCTCATCCAGAGCCTTCACGAGGAGACAGGCGGGTAAGCTCATCCAGAGCCTTCACGAGGAGACAGGTGGTTAAGCTCATCCAGAGCTTTCACGAGGAGACAGGGGGTTAAGCTCATCCAGAGCTTTCACGAGGAGACAGGATTCCTGTGAGGCAGAAACAGGGAAGAGTTAGAATCAGATCTCTCACTTGGGATAACCAAGATTCTTCCAGTAACAGGCTCAGGTTGCTAACCAACTAAGATCAACACTGCGGCGTAGAATCCAGGTCTGAAGGTAGCTTAAATACTGTGGTCCTCCTGATTACTAGATCAGCCACAGGTGTGTGAGAGGCTCAGCTTCAGGAGGACCCACGGCGCACTCTGCTGGAGGCAGAGGGTAATCTCCAGAACCTGACAGTGACTCCAGCCCTAAGAGAAAGAGACAAAAGAGAGCAGAAGAGGATCCTCGGCGCCCTCTGGTGGGCAAGCCTGAGGATCCCAACAGTCATGAGATTATTTTTCTAAATAATCTCATGACAATAAGGTTTCCCAGTTCAGATCCTTTAAGGCCTTTTCTATATTATGTTGTTGATGTTTTGGGATTTCTTTTGTTTTCTGGTATTTTCTCTTTTAAAGGAAGAATAATTTTCCAATCTTAATTTTACGGTACAAAAAATATATTTTTGTCAAATAGAGCAGTCAGTAAACTTTGTGTTTTATGTTATTCTTTCATGTTTATTAGAAAACGTAAATCAGTTCCAGACGCTAAATGATCGATGATTCTAGTTGCATTTTAAATTCATTGGTTTAGATTAAACTGATCAGTTATGGCGTTACATTTATGTCATAACCAACGTGAGCAAAATAAACATACTCGCATGTATGTTAGACTACTTCTGCGCATGGTTTATCTACCGCCGCGCAAGAAACTGCTGCTTCAAGAGGAGAAAATCTCTCTCCGCGCGCGCCAGCTCCTCTATGCACGCTCGGAAGCTCTCTGCGTGCGCCAGCCCCTCCCACGTGCGCACGGGATCTCCCTGAGCGCACAATTTTCTATCCAGCGGCCACACTCGAAGACGGCTGCCCTCTTGAAAGCGTCTCTGCGCTCAGACAGATTTTCTCCTGCATACGCGGAGGAAAAGTGGTTTGACAGGTTGGGAGGAGACAACTGGCAAAGCACTCCTCCTGATTGGAGCGCTACGAACACAATCTTTTCACAGAATGGTATCAGGAAGCATTTGACTGACAGCTCGTCTGATTAAAACCCGGCGGCTGAGGCGACCGGTAAAGAAGATATTCCTGGTCGGGACTTCCGGGATCAGCAATTCTGTTGAAGCAAATGGCATCTTTCAATGTCTTATTTGATAGCACAGACTGAACTACAAGAATCAAAGTGTTATTTTCTTAGTTCTCCGGGCTGGATAGCTATTACGGTGATCTCGAGCAGCGGCCAGGCGAGTGGTTAGGGACCGTCTGCAAATGGTAAACAACCAAAAGTTGCAAATAAAGATACATAACTCCACTGCCATAAAGTGCAGAGACCATCACACACACCAAGGGGCTCTTGGTGTGTGTGGTGATTAACAAAAAAAAAAACATTTTTAATTTTTAGAATTTTTTAATTGTTATTAACCATTAATATCATCCTATTTTAATCAATAGCTCTGTGGTTATACAGTGCAGACTCCAAAATCATCACACACACACCAGGTTGATGATTTGTTGATGGGGGTTGCTAGTTCTGCGCATCAGCTAGACAACACAGCTTTCCTTTTCGTCGTTCCAAAAGCTTGTTCCTTTTGTAATGCAGAGCTACACTTGAAGCTAATGCTAGAAACTGGAGAGTAAAATATCACCCACAGGTCACGAATCCACCTAGTCTGGAAAAACAGTTTACTGCTGTATAAAGAGGACCCTTTGTAAAAGCAAGGGGCCAGCATATTTCTCCTCATTAATAGGGAGAATAAGAATAATCCTAGATTTCTTTTTTAATACAGTTGCCAAACTCACCAGAGCCATAGCTCCTGTTCAACCCGTCCATTCTTTATAAATAAGATTTATCTTATTAAAAATAAGATCATAAGCACTCCTCTATGCGCGATTGTATCTGAGGTAGTCATGGAATCTGAACCGGGTTTAGACTGTTTTGATCCAGTTGAACTTTCTGAGTTAGCAAAATTATTGTCTTCATCAAAGCCTTCAACTTGTATGTTAGATCCAGTTCCAACCAGGTTATTTAAGGAGGTATATCCTTTGATCTCCTCAAGGCTTCTTTAAGGAGTGTAATTTGAAACATTTTGTTGAATTTCTTCTTTGACCCAGATGACTTGGTCAATTATAGACCTATATCCAATATTCCTTTCTATCTAAAAATTCTTGAGAAAGTAGTTGCCAAAACAAGTGTGCCATCACTTACACCATAATGAAATTTTGAAGAGTTTCAGTCTGGCTTTAGAGCTCACCATAGCACTGAAACAGCTCTGGTGAAAGTCACTAATGATATTCCCATGGCCTCAGATAATGGACTTGTATCTGTGCTCGTCCTGTTGGATCTTAGTGCGCATTTGATACAGTTGACCATAATATTCTTTTAGAAAGACTTGAATATTTTGTTGGAATTACAGGAACAGCAAAAATCTTATCTCTCTGATCGAATTCAGTTTGTCCATGTTAATGACAGATCTTCCATATGCTCAAAGGTTACCTGTTGGTTACCACAGGGATTGGTATAGGACCAATTCTCTTTACTTTATACATGCTCCCAATCGGTAGAGTTATTAGACAGTATGGAATTAATTTTCACTGTTATGCTGATGATACCCAGCTATGTCTGTCTATAAGTCCAGATGAAGCTAACCCATTACATAGATTACAGGCATGTCTTGAAGACATAAAAACCTGGATGACTCTTAACTTTCTGCTTCTGAATGCAGACAAAACAGAAGTTATAGTCTTTGGACCAGAGTCTCTGAAAAAGAAGCTGATTAGTCAGTCACTTCATTTGGATGGGATTAAACTGATTTCAGATAATAAAGTAAAAAATCTTGGTGTTATTTTTGATCAGGACCTGTCATTTAAATCCCATATCAAAGAGGTTTCTAGAATTTCCTTCTTTCATCTGAGGAACATTGCAAAAATTAGAAATCTCCTGTCCAGGGGTGATGCTGAGAAACTAGTCCATGCATTTGTTACTTCAAGGCTGGACTATTGTAATTCTTTACTATCAGGAAATCCACAAACTGTAGTTAAAAGCTTTCAGCTGATCCAAAATGCTGCAGCCAGAGTTCTGATGAAAATGAAAAAGAGAGATCATATCTCTCCTATCCTGGCTTCTCTTCATTGGCTTCCTGTTAATTCCGGAATATAATTTAAAATCCTCCTTCTCACATATAAAGCCTTAAATGGCCAAGCTCCATCTGATATCAGAGATCTGATTGTTCCGTATGTTCCTAACAGAGCACTTCGCTCTCAATCTGCAGGTTTACTAGTGGTTCCTAGAATTTCTAAAAGTAGAATGGGAGGCAGATCTTTTAGTTATCAGGCTCCTCTCCTGTGGAACCAACTTCCAGTTTTAGTCCGTGAGGCAGACACCCTGTCTACTTTTAAGGCTAGGCTTAAAACTTTCCTTTTTGATAAAGTTTATAGTTAGAGTGGCTCAGGTTATCCTGAGCTATTTCTATAGTTATGCTGCTATAGGCTTAGACTGCTGGAGGACATAGGGACCCCTTTTTCATCATTCTGCTTCATTCTATCTCTATTCTCCCACTCTGCATAATCTATTAGTTAAATCTCGAACGTTCTGCTCTCTCTGGGTATCAACTTCTCTGTTTAATTGCTGGAGATGGAAGGCCTGTTTTTTCAGCGTAGTCATGTGTTCCCTTTTTTAATGCTTGAGCTAACTTTGGATATCAAGTTCTTAGATCCACTCCTGACCTTGGGGAGCTGGCTGGAGCTTGTCTGCCTGGCTGTGTGTTTCCTGGGCCGGGGCGCCTTTTACAGCTGCTTTTTGTATTTCTGCTTCCATCTCCTTAAACCCCAGTGCGGCCTTAGCAGATGTGGCGCTCACACTGAGCAGCTGTAGTTCTGCTGGAGGTTTCTTCTTCCTGTTCAAAGGGAGATTTTCCTCTCTGCTGTCGCTACATGCATGCTTGGTGTGAGGGATTGCTGTTGAGTCAATGAGTCAATGCATTCAGCTGGTTTTCTTTAGATAGAAAAATTTTGACCAATCTGACTGTATGATTTGATTTAGTTTGTAAAGTGTCCTGAGATGAAATGTGTTTTGAATTGGCGCTATATAAATAAACTGAATTGAAAGTACGATAGTTGGGTACTTCATCCACCACTGATCATCTTGATATGTTTCTCTGTAGCAATCTTTCAATGCCATTTTTGCGGTATTGTTTCAGCTGTTCGTTTTACGTGGGAATGGTGAACCCGTAGCATCATAAAAAACACAGAGTCATATTTACACAAAAGCTTTAGTGTATAGACAGGTATAGACATCATGCTTAAAACTTCAATGTATTTCATAAAGAACTCCCATCTGCCTAGCATCTCTGTGTACTTCATTCACAAAAAGGTGTATTTTTTCCAAACCAGCTGTTGTAGTGTGATCACCAAGAGTCCCTAATGGTTAATAACCATAAAATATTCTAAAAAATAGCTAAAGGTGTCTTTTTCAAAAACAGCTATTGTAGTATGTTCATCTGGAGTCCCTTGGTGTGTGTGGTGATTTTGGAGAGTCTGCACTGTATAATCACAGAGCTATTGATTAAAATAGGATGATATTAATGGTTAATAACAATAAAAAAATTCTAAAAAATATTTAAAAAGTGTATTTTTTCAAAAGCAGCTGTTGTAGTGCGATCACCAAGAGCCCCTTGGTGTGTGTGGTGATTTTGGAGTCTCTGCACTTTATGGCAGTGGAGTTATTGATCTTTATTTGCAACGTTTTGCTGTTGTTTTACCATTTGCAGACGGTCCCTAACCACTCGCCTGGCCGCTGCCTGTGCATAGAGATCAATGTAATACATCCAGCTCGGAGAACGGCTCGTTTTTCTCGAAAATAACGCTTTTTGATTCTTGTAGTTCATAGTCTGTGCTATCAGGACATGAAAGATGCGTCATTTGTGTTTCAACAACGTTTCGTGTGAGAGTTATTGATCCCGGAAGTCCGAATCTGTGAATATCTTTCTAACTTTACCGAAGTCGCCTCGAGCCGTCGTCTTAACTGACGAGCTGTCAGTCAAATACTTCCTGACACTACTTCCTGTGAGATCATGTCTGCAAGGCCCAATCAGGAGGAGGCTTACAGTTGTCTCCGCCCAACCTGTCAAAACCACTTTTCCTCCGCGCGAGGAGAAAATCTGTCCGAGCGCAGAGACGCTTTCAAGAGGGCAGCCGAGGGGTTCTTTTAGCTGGTCATAAAATAATTTTTAGATGAGGGTTTATGATAGAGACAAATTCCAGTTAATGATATTCCAGCAGAGAGGAACATAATAACGCCGACTCATTCTAAAGTCCCTCTTCTAGGCCATATGATAGGGCTGCATTTCAATATATTCAGACCCAGATGGTTCCTGTTGGAATCAGGTCACTCTGGTCCTCTACACACATGTTGGGAATCAGATTTCTGCTTTACAGGACAACAACTGGACCTGAACCACTTGGAACTGACTAGTTCTGGTTTGTTTCTCAGACTGACTGAAGTCCAGAAGATGGAAAATTGGGATCTAAAGGAGGAGAGAGCAGAACCTCCAGGATCCAGCTGTCCGGCTATGAGGAGTGACGGGTCCAAAGCTGATCCTCCACTCTTCAGGTCAGAACTTGGACCCTCAGACATAAAGTAAGGAACCAGTGTCTAACTGATCAATGTGACTCCACATGATAGATAGAAACTCTAGAATGTGAACTGGTTGATCTTCAGCATCGAAAATCCAAAGTGCTTTAGTTTTTCTTTCAGCTTAAATCTAAATAAACATGAAGGATGTCAGTCAGTAAATCAGTAGAGTTTGAATGAAGGCCTGAGAATCAATGATGGAAGAAAACAGAACCAACCAAGAATCTGAGGAGCAACCAGGTTCAGAGATGCTCTCTAAAGCTTCTGGACCACAGGAGGTTCTGGACTGGGAACACTGGACCCAGCATATATACTGGGTCCAGTTGATCCAGTAGGCTGATGACCCGGCCAAAGGTTAACAGGGAAAAGCAGAACAACAGGACTTGGGTCGTCCCTCTAGTTCTAAGGTTCTGGTTCAGAGTCTGCTCCTGTGGTCTGTTCTTTAATGACAGCCACATCAGCTCCTCAGACAAGATGAACAGCTGTGGTTCTGATATTGTGATATCCTACGGTGGCTGTAGCAATCATCACACCAGGTTGTTTCTTTGGCTTCATGCCCTTTATTTTCTTATATTGACAGAACAACCGAACATGCCTCTAGACGTAGCTTGCTCTCTCTCTCTACTGCCTGTTTCCCCACAGTCCTGCCTAAGCATAGGTCGCTGGCTCCCCCTAGAGGCGTCAACTATAATTATTTAAGACAGTCAGTATATCTACCACATCCCTCCCCTCTAGATTAAACTACTTAATTACTTTTAATAGCCCTTTATACTAGACAGTTTTTTACTTAATACCCTTTTTTTTTTTTACATCCAACACTCTCTAACTAGAGATTCTGTTGGACTGCCTCCTCCCAGTGAAGTTCCAGGACGCATTCTAGTCCTGTGGCTGGGGAACTCACTACTAACTATGTATATAGTCTTTTAAGTACTCTGGAGTTCTTTGGGTTCGCCGAGATCTTCGCAAAACTGGTGAGTCAACTGCAGGTGAAGACTCAGGCTCCTCCACAGTTGCTTCTGCTGCAGTGCTGCGGTCAGTAGAATCCTTAGAGACGGCTACCTCAGGTTCTACCTGAAGTGGTGGTTCCGCGACGTCGTCCTCAAGCGAGGTGTCAGTTAACACTTCTGATGTCGTCACCGGTGGGGTGGAGCTTCTGACACGTACTTGGTTGATGTGTCTTCTCACAACTTGTCCGTTACCTAAGGTTACTTGTAATGACACAGGGCCTGTTTTCTCTGTTATTTCTCCTGGTACCCAGGCTGGTCCTGAGCCAAAGTTGCGGGTGTAGACCAAGTCTCCTTCTCCAAGTATTCTCACTTGCGCATGCATGTCATGATAACTTTTTTGTTTCTCTTGACCTCAACTTCCTACCACACAACAACTCAGCTGGTGATTTGCCAGTAGTAGATTGGGGTGTTATGCGATAGCTGAACAGAGCTCGGGATATTTTAGTTTCCATAGAGTCTCCTGCCATCTTCTTCATGAGTGACTTGAACGATTGCACGGCCCTCTCGGCTAAGCCATTAGAAAAGGGATGGTAGGCAACGTCGTGATGTGACGTATGCCGTTCTTTTTAGCAAACTCTTGGAATTGTTCACTCATAAAACAGGTACCATTATCTGACACTATGATTTCTGGTATTCCATGTTGACTGAAACTCTTTCTAAGACATTCTATGGTTACTGTAGATGTAGAGCTACTCACAGAATATGCATCGATCCACTTTGAGTATGCATCCACTATGATCAGGAACATTCTTCCCATCCATGGACCCGCATAATGAATGTGAATTCTCTTCCATGGTTTATCACGAACTTCCCAGGGATGTAATGGGGCCACTGGAGGACTGTTCGGGTTTTCCTGGCATGTCGTACACGCCTTCACAAGCTTTTCCACCTCTGCATCGATGTTTGGCCACCAAATGTAACTTTTGGCCAACCCTTTCATTCGGGTGATGCCTGGGTGTGCTTGGTGTAGT
>JAGKQL010001195.1:0-23895 GCA_018398635.1 Cyprinodon brontotheroides
TCTGACCAGAGAACTCATCCTTGTGCATTTTTCTCCCGCAGACTCACCCCTGCTGAACGAAATTACAACGTCGGTGACAGAGAACTCCTCGCCATAAAACTGGCCTTGGAAGGATGGTGGCATTGGCTGGAGGGTGCAGAGCATCCCATTTTGGTATGGACAGATCATAAAAATCTTTCATACATTCAATCAGCCAAAAGATCAAATCCCCGTCAGTCCCGCTGGTCATTATTTTTCTCTCTATTCAATCTGATCATCTCCTACCGCCCTGGGTCTAAGAACATTAAACCTGATGCTCTGTCCCGTCTTCACGCTCCTGATGAACCTGAGACACCAGCTAATATATTACCAGCTAGCTGTACTGTCGCCAAAGTCTCCTGGGAAATTTCTGACCTAATTAAACAAGCTCAGACTTCTGAACCAGATCCTGGCACAGGTCCGCCTAATAAAACATACGTTCCATCTACTGTGAGGTCTAGATTATTCCATTGGATGCATGCCACAAAGTTCTCAGCTCATCCTGGAGTCAGTTAAACCGTGGCCCTGATTTCCTGTCGGTTTTGGTGGCCTTCGTTACACAAAGATATTAAGGAGTTTGTTCTAGCCTGTCCAGTTTGTGCCCGGAATAAACCTTCTCATCTGCCTCCCTCTGGTCTCCTTCATCCCCTGCCTATTCCCAAATGCCTTTGGTCACATATCAGCATAGACTTTGTCACTGGGTTACCTGCGTCCAAGGGCATGACCACCATTTTCACAGTCGATCGATTTTCTAAGGCCTGTCATCTCATTCCCCTGAGAAAATTCCCCACAGCGTTTCAGACAGCTCAACTTCTGATTAAGCACGTTTTCAGATTACACGGCATCCCACAGGAGATTCTGTCGAACCGAGGACCACAATTCACAGCCCAGGTATGGAAACATTTTTGTTCTGCCCTTGAAGCAAAAGTCTCCTTAACCTCTGGTTACCACCCCCAGTGGAACGCCCAAACCGAGCGAATGAACCAAGATCTGGAGTCCACCCTCAGATTTTTCACGTCCACCAACCCCGCTGACTGGAGTCAGTTCCTGCATTGGGTGGAGTATGCACATAACACTCATGTTTCTTCTGCTACTGGTCTCTCCCCCTTTGAAATCTCATTAGGATACCAGCCTCTGCTATTTCCAGCTGATGAGAAAGTGATTTCAGTCACTTCAGTCCGGCACCACATCCGCCGGTGCCGTACTATCTGGAGCAACACTGTTGCAGCTCTGAACCGCTCTTCTGAACAAAACCGCCGATTCGCAGACCGGAGATGTCCAGCTCCCACCTATTCGCCGGGACGGCAGGTTTGGCTATCCACCAGAGACATTCTTTTAAAATCCATGTCACGAAAGCTGTCTCCTCGCTACATTGGCCCGCACAGGATCGAGTCTATCATCAGTCCCTCTGCTGTCCGTCTGCATCTTCCTTCTTCTCTCCGCATCCATCCCACTTTCCATGTCTCCCAGATTAAACCCATCCTGACCTGTCCACTTTGCCCTCCTTCCGACTCCCCTCCTCCTCCCCCGTGACATTGATGGGCATCCTGCCTACACCGTTCGCCGGACCGTGGACTCCCGTCGTCGGGGCCGAGGTTGGCAGTACCTGGTCGACTGGGAGGGCTACGGTCCGGACCCTTCACTAATACCCGATTATCGCTCTTCTCTGCCTTCTTGCTCGTTTGGACCGCCAGGTGGCGGTTGTTGGGGGGGGGGGGGTGGGGGGGGGGGTACTGCTGGGATCTGGAGGCTTGTCTTTTTCACCAGAGGGCGCCTGAGATCTTCCTCCGGAGGGCGTGAGCTGACTTCTACACACCTGTTTCCCATCTGCTCATCATGAGGCCTTCTTAAGGAGGAGGAGGCTGACACTTCCCTGCCAGAGTGTTTGCCAGTAATGGCACCAGCCAAACCTGAGCCAGCTTCTCTGATCTGTTTCTCTGATGTTTGTGAACTAGTCTGACCCTGTGTTCTTCTGCCTCTCAGATCCTGACTTATCTGGATATCAGTCAAATCTTGGAGAAAACAATCGCTGCCTGGAACCTGCCTGTCTGCCTTCCGCCTCAGCCTCCATCTCTGCCTCTGCCCACAAGGTTCCCCCCCTGCTGATCAGAATACCCTCTGAGCAGGTATTAATCCAAGCCGCTGTTAAACTGCAAGTTTCCTGGATCCACACTAACCGATCTGTCCTCCTCTAGTGGCTTCCCTCCCGTGACCAGTCTGACGAGCCAAGACCCCGTTCACATTTCAGTGTAAACTTTGTAAATAAACCATTTAACTTGGTCCCTGTCTGCTGAGTGTTTCTGCGTGTGGGTTAGACGCTTAGACCCCAACCTGACAATATCAATATCTAGTTTCAGCAATAAACAATAAATTGATGGTAATCAAATAAGAATATTGTAAAAAAAATTTACTAAAATTTTTATATCAATATTGTTTAAAGTAACTAAAAGATGAGAAAACCTTTTCACTGAAGATCATTAGGCTTCTGAGTTATTTAGGAAAACATTTACCTGAATGTTTGATCATCTAATTAACAAACTTTTTTAAACTCAGAGAATTAAATAAACTGATTAAATAGTAATCTAATTAGTTTTAGATAAAAATGTTTGAATGTGATGTGATTCTGGGCCACCACCATCACACTCATCAGTTCAGGCTAATGAAGGCCCTGTCCTGCAAACCTGACTGTCATTTTCCACCTTTGCAGCCGTTTGAATAGAGTTTTGTTCCCTTAGTTTCTAGGGACTCCTCTGGGCTTTATCTCTATCTCAGTATGGTAGCAGCTGCCTACAGGTGTTATACTATATTCAGTGACCCTAGCCAAAGAGAGAATGTGTTCAGTGATGGTGTATGATTGGGCCAGCACAGTGTCAGTGAGGAAAATAACCAATAGTCCTTGTAATAGTGTTTATCACGTGCCGGGGTCACATATTCTGCTGGAATGTTTTAATGGAAAGTTTTATTCTGCATCCTTTTGAATTTAGCTAAAATCGTATATTCTTTATTCAGAATGAATCGCTGCAGTTTGTTAAAGATCAGCTGGGCTTCTCTAGTCTCAGCTCTGAAGTCTAATCCATCCCATCTGACAAAACTGGACCTGATTAGAACCAACCTGGACCCTGGAATGAAGGAGCTCAGTGGGTTTCTCCAGTCTCCCCTCTGCAAACTACAGACATTGAGGTCAGATTTAGTATATTTGTTTATTCTAATAACATTACAGTGCAAATCTCAGTGTGAAGGTCAATCAGTGAGCTAGTAAAGGATCAATAGGCTGCTTTTTCAGAAGATGCTGCATGAACACATGTCCAACAACTGGGAGGAAAGTGAAAAAGTGAGAATTATCATCCAACCTGTTAAATTAGTTTTCATTTTTTAATGCAGTATAATCAACAAATGCAGACAGATTTATTAAGTCACTACTGTGATACTGTGATGATGATTTGGGTAAAGTGCTGTCTCAGCATCTGGCGTTCAGAAAGGTTAACATTTCAGATGCAGTAACTGTCACACATCGAGTAAAATGAATATAAACCTACAAAAAATATTTTAGGCTTTCATTTTTATGATAAAAATTGAACTATGAAAATAGCTGAAAAAGTTCAGTTTGAAAATGTTAAACAATTAATTGATGTTAATCAAACAAGAATGTTGTACAACAATACATTTTTTTTATTTAATATTTTTAAGTAGCTGAAAGATGAGAAAAGCTTTACACTAAAGATCATTAAGCTTATGAGTTATTTAGATAAACCTTTATTTGAATCTTTGATCATCTAATAAACAAATATTTTCAAACTTTGAAAATTTAAGAAACTGATTAAATAGTTTTTTTTTTTTGATAAAAATGTTTAAATGTGATGTGATTCTGGGCCACCACCATCACACTCATCAGTTCAGGCTGATAAAGGCCCTGTCCTGCAAACCTTACTGTCATTTTCCACCTTTGGAGCCGTTTGATAAGAGAGTTTTGTTCTCGTTGTTTGTAGCGACTCTTCTGGGCTTTATCTCCATCTCAGTATGGTGGCAGCTGCCTACAGGTGTTATACGATATTCAGTGACCCTGGTCAAAGAGATATGAAATATGTTCAGGGAGGCTGTATGATTGGGCCAGCACAGTGTCAGTGAGGAAAATAACCAATGGTCCTTGGACTAGTGTTTATCACGTGCCGGGGTCACATATTCTGCTGTAATGTTTTACTGGAAAGTTTTAATCTGCATCCTGTTGAATTCAGCTAAAGTCTTTGATTCTTATTTAGATTGATGGACTGCAGATTGTCAGAGATCAGCAGTGTCTTTCTGGGCTCAGCTCTGAAGTCTAATCCATCCCATCTGACAGAACTGGAATTGAGATGTACCAATGTGGACCCTGGAATGAAGGAGCTCAGTGGGTTTCTCCAGTCTCCCCTCTGCAAACTACAGACATTGATGTAAGATGTAGTATATTTGTTTATTTGATTAACATTTAAGTGCAAATCTCAGTGGGAAGTGTAACCCTTATCACTATTTTATAATAGAGAAACATGCAATAAGTGATTTGTAAAAATAACGGCACCAGTAACAGAAGATCGTAAGCCTTAAGAGCCTGTGGTTTGACTATAATAATGACAGACAACAGTGATTTGAGTTGCTGTATTAACGATTTCTTTAAACAAGAACAGCTTCATATACACATTTAAATTTAAACAGTACAAATGTATATAAAAAATATATAAATAATAAAGCTGGCAAGAGTTATCAGGTACAATAAAAGAAACAGTTATTTTGCTCATTGTGGCCCTTTTTTCCTTTAGTCTGTAATATATTGGAACCAGTACCAGTGTCAAAAATTAGTGTTCAACAGTCCTACCTCACACCCTGTGAAGGAAGGGAGATTAGACTGCATCAAATCCAAGCTCACAGTTCAGTTGGCTCGCTTCCCAGCTCACACTAGGAATCTCTGCATGCAAGGGATGAACATCCGCTGCAGATTCAACTCAAGTCCTCCAATTCTGGGAGGAATGTGACTCTAAATCCATTGATATCACTGGGAAATCTGGGTAGCAAAAAAAAAACCTGACCCATGGATTGGCCAAAGGAAAGTCTAATAGTTTCATTTTTCCCTACCCCATAGATCACCAATCAATAGCATTTCTCCTCATATCAATTGGTTTGAAAGTAATTTTCTTAACAGTTTAGCCATATGACCAAAATATCAATGATCAAATCTCATAGTGCTCATAGTAGACAACTATAAGTATATCCTTAATTGAATTTTACTCTCGCATTAACACTTAACTTTGTGTAGTCAAGTTATGATCTTTCAAATAGCTAATGAATTTACAACAACATAAATTAAAGAGTAACCTTTGTGCTAAAACAATATATACAGAGACATTCACAGTGATTTAGAGGACCTAAGGCTTATTGTGCTTTTCTATCCCCTCATGCACCAGTAACAGTGGGCAATGCACTAAAAATGTATCCTTTAAATCACTTAAATAAAAGATATGCAACTAGTACTTTGGCGCCTTTTTCATCACGTATATGAAAATATCTTTCAGAAAATTAACTTGAACTAATCATTACATTCTCTCATAACCTCTAGTGAAAACAAATGTATTTATAACAAGGGAAAAGTAAGAGCATGCTGCACATATAGCACCAATTTCCATAGTAACAGATTAGCCAAGGTCTACTTAGAAAGGTTAGCATTATTGCACAGCACTGAGCAAATGCTACAGCAGTTGGCAGCCAATTACAAATTGAATTTAATCAGTTGTTACCATTTATAGCACAATTAGTATCGTACAGGTAACTGATCCAAACTCAGAGCATTTTACTCACCGTTAAAATATGTCTCTAATGAATTTCACCTGTTCACAGCCATTGTCTGCTGATTACTCTACTCTACAACATGTAACACAATAATATAAACATCATCAGATGTTTAAAACCCTCAATAATATGTTAGAGTACGTTTGGGGAAATATTTTTGCTCCTTACCCTATTTATGGTTTTATACAGGAGAGGATTAGGGCCACTGGAAAAAAAGTTAACTGATTTTTAAATTTTGTTTTAGTTTAGTATGGGAAAAGTCAGATTTGTGACTTTTTTCTGAGATTTCTGACTTTCGTTTTTTTCTTTTCCAGTGGCCCTAATCCCCTGCCACAAAATTACAAACTATGAAAATAGCTGAAAAAGTTCAGTTGGAACATGTTAAAGAAAAAAGAGTTTTAAATCACTTCCTTGTTGTCTTCATTATCGCAGTAATGCAGTTTGTCTGTGTTCCCCTTTTGTTGATTATAAAATTTTATTTCTAAGAACTTTCAGATGATCCTATGGATAAACATGGTACTAAAAATAAGTAAAAGATCAATGACAGCAAATCATTAGAACTTACATTGACTTGGATAGACATAAAAGTCAGAACTGAGTGAAAGGATGAGGTTGTGTTTGGCCTCATATGTTCATAGGATTGGTTTCTACTGAATGAGGCAGGGAGCAAGTGGAGTTAATAAGCAGGTGGGAAGTAGATGATGGAATGATTTGGCCATTTGGAATCTGTCAAATGGTCAGATCCTAAAAACACATTTGATTATTTTATTCATGATGAGAGATTTCCAAAACAACAGATAAACATTGAATGAGCTATAACTTAAATTTTTCCTGCTCTAAGTCAGTATTAAGGTTTAATGTCTATCTTTGGTCTGGATTGATCCGTGTCTTTCTTTTCCTGTGATCAAAGACGCACCAGGCTCCACCTCTGCTCTGAAATCAGCCCTGTTGTCCTGCTGCAGGGTTATTTTGCTTGTTGTTTTTAATTCTGTGTAATTCTGTGTTTTGTTTCCGTAGTTTCTAGCAACTCCTCTGGGATTTATCTCAGTATGATAGCAGCTACGTACCGGTGTTATACGATATTCAGTGACCCTGGCCAAAGAGAGAATGTGTTCAGGGAGGCTGTATGATTGGGCCAGCACAGTGTCAGTAAGGAAAATAACCAATGGTCCTTGGATTAGTGTTTATTGCGTGCTGGGGTCACATAATCTGCTGGAATGCTTTAATGGAAAGTTGTAATCTGCATCCTGTTGAATTCAGCTAAAATCTTTGATTCTTTATTCAGATTGATTGACTGCAGTTTGTCAGAGATCAGTTGTGCTTCTCTGGGCTCAGCTCTGAAGTCTAATCCATCGCATCTGACAGAACTGGACCTGGATGGAACCATCCTGGACCATGGAATGAAAGAGCTCAGTGGGTTTCTCCAGTCTCCCCTCTGCAAACTACAGAGATTGAGGTCAGATGTAGTATATTTGTTTATTCTAATAACATGAGTGCAAATCTCAGTGTGAAGGTCAATCAGTGAGCTAGTAAAGGATCAATAGGCTGCTTTTTCAGAAGATGCTGCATGAACACATGTCCAACAACTAGGAGGAAAGTGAAAAAGGGAGAATTATCAGCCAAACTTAAATCAGATGTTCTTTATTAAATGCAGATGAATCAACAAATGCAGACAGCATTATTAAGTCTCTGCTGTGATACTGTGATGATGATTTGGGTAAAGTGCTGACTCAGCAGCTGGCCTTCAGAAAGGTCAATATTTCAGATGCAGTAACTGTCACACATTGAACAAACATGCATATAAACTTACAGAGAAAAATATTATTAGCTTTCATTTTTATGATGAAATTATAAACCGTGAAAATAGCTGAAATAGTTCAGTTTGAACATGTCAAAGGACAAAATAGTTTTAAATAAATTCCTTGTTGTCTTCAGTATCTCGGTAGTGCATTTTGTCTGTGTTCCTCTTTTATTGATTATAACATTTTATTTCTAAGAACCTTCAGATCATCCCATGGATAAACATGATACTGAAATAAAATAATAAAAACATCAATAACAGCAAATCATTAGAACTTGCATTGACTTGGATAGACATAAAAGTCAGAATTGAATGAAAGGAAGAGGTTGTGTTTGGCCTTGTATGTTCATAGGGTTGATTTCTACTGAATGAGGCAGGGAGCCAGTGGAGTTAATGTACAGCTGGGAAGTAGATGATTGAATGATTCGGCCATTATGGGTCCAAGGTGAACTTTAATCAGGGGCCCTCCTCTAAGTTGGTGATTCTCAACCATTTTGAGTGATGACCCCCCATGTCTGATTAATATTCTTAGACATTATAAATAAATAAGTAAACTTTATTGATTTCACAATGGAGAAATTAACTCTCTGCATTTAACCCATTCCCTTGGGGAGCAGTGGGCTGCCATTGTGGGGTACCCAGGGAGCAATCAGGGGTTAAAAGTCTTGCTCAGGGACCCAGAGTGGCAGTCTGTGGGAGTAGATTCAAACTCACAACCTCAGGATTCAAAGCCCTATGCCCTAACCACTAACCCACCACTCCCCACTGCATTGATAGAATCAGACAAGGCTTAAGCCACTTCAGATTTTAGTCTCTTTATAATCTTATTTTGAAACACATTGGAACTTTTTGATAAACATAAAGCATCAAAAGGCGAACTTCCCAACCAGACTGACAATGGTGAGCAGATCCAAGATTCAGTTTCTGGAAATTGGAAGATAAATAACAAGAGGCGCAAAAAGAAGACAAGACCCAGAGCTGAAGCAGGTCAGACAAGGGAGGCTGCAAGACACAGAGAAAAAAGCTCCTCCTTCACTGAGAGCAAGTCAGCTCTTAGTAGAGGAGGAGCATTTCCTGCCATCCCTCTTCTGGCCTTAACAGGTGAACAGTTAGATGATGATCCTACAGCATTAATAACAAATATCCACGTTGGTCTGGAGGGAGCTGCCATTCAATGGGCATGAACCCCAGAGCTGAATACTAAATGGGTGATGTGTCTAAATCAGAAATACCACTGCACTCAATAGGAGGGAATGAGGAAGGTCAACTATCCTCCAATCTCCCCTCTTTAAAAGAAATATACACTATATATTTATTATAAGAAAAAATTGATAGAGTAAAAATATATTCATATTTAGTTTCAGCAATAAACAGTAAATTGATGTTAATCAAACAAGCAAGTTGTACAAAAATGTATGTTTTTTTATTAGTAGCTAAAAGATAAGACGTTTTTCACTTATGATCATCAAAGTTCTGACTTATTTAGCAAAACCCTTATTTGAATATTTGATCATCTAATAAACAAACATTTTTAAACTCAGAGAATCTTAGAAGCTGATTAAATTGTGATATAATTAGTTTTTGATCAAAATGTTTAAATTGATGTGATTCTGGGCCACCACCATCATCAGTTCAGGCTGATGAAGGTCCTGTCCTGCAAACCTGACTGTCATTTTCCATCTTTGGAGCCATTTGAATAGAGTTTTGCTCCTGTAGTTTCTAGTGACACCTCTGCGCTTTATCTCCATCTCAGTATGGTAGCAGCTGTGTACCGTTGCTATACTATATTCAGTGACCCTGGCCAAAGAGAGAATGTGTTCAGTGATGGTGTATGATTGGGCCAGCACAGTGTCAGTGAGGAAAATAACCAATAGTCCTTGTAATAGTGTTTATCACGTGCAGGGGTCACATATTCTGCTGGAATGTTTTAATGGAAAGTTTTAATCTGCATCCTGTTGAATTCAGCTAAAATCTTTGAATTTTATTCAGATTAAGTGGCTGCAGAATGTCAGAGATCAGCTGTGCTTCTCTAGGCTCAGCTCTGAAGTCTAATCCATCCCATCTGAAAGAACTGGACCTGAGCTGGACCAAGCTTGACCCTGGAATGAAGGCGCTCTGTGGTTTTCTCCAGTCTCCCATCTGCGAACTACAGACATTGAGGTCAGATGTAGTATATTTGTTTATTCTAATAACATTACAGTGCAAATTTCAGTGTCAAGGTAAATCAGCGAGCTAGTAAAGGATCAATAGGCTGATGATTTTAAGAGCAGGTTACAACTCTCATAAGGAGGACAGACATGTTTAGAAAATAAAGGCCTTAGTTTGTCTGAAACTCCCCAACATACGAAGTGACTACTGGCCTGGGTCTGGCTTTGGGTTCTGCTGAAGTCCTGTTTGGGTTTCTGTCTGCTTTGAGGAAAGCCCAGTTAGGAGGACCACATTGCTATAGGGCCCGTCTGGTGTGTGATTTATCCTTCTCTCTGCTGAAGTCAGCAGGTGTTTATTGGAGCAGCAGCATGTTGGCATTAATATCAATGAGAGCTATTTAATTGGTTCTTTTGGACTGTTCTAACCTGCATCCTGTTGGATCAGCTCACATCTTTATATTCTTTATCCAGATTGAGTCTGTGCCATTTGTCAGAGATCAGCTGTACTTCTCTGGTCTCAGCTCTGAAGTCAAACCCCTCACATCTGGAACACCTGGACCTGAGGGGCCACAACCTGAAGGAGTCAGATGTTCAGCAGCTGCAGGATCTTGTAGAGTGTCCAGACTACAAACTGAAGCGTCTGTAAGTAGATGTTTGGAGTGAGTCAAGCTGCTCCACAGCTGCTCAGAACCGGACTGAAGTCCCTGCTGCTCTTTATCCTGGATGTGCTGCATCACTGACTGACAGCTGAAGGAGAGAGAGAGGCTTGAAACACTCATTGATCTCCTCTGTTCATCCCTCTTCTCTCTGCAGGGAGTGGAGGTGATGATCTTAGTAGAGGAGAGAAGCTGATCTGTGTCCTGATGATCCACAGAAGTTGAAGCTGCAGCTCTTTGAGTTCAAAGAAACCTAGACTTGATCCTGATGATCAACTCTGAGTTTAGAGATTATTCTCTTCTTTATTTGATCCTGTCTGTCATTTAGTTACTGATATTGTTTTTCTTTTTGGAACAATAAAGAGATGAAATTCAAACTTAGCTCCATTTAGTGGCTCCATGGAGGTTTGATCTGAATCTGATCAAACTGTAAAGTTGATCTTTTTTCTCTCTGATTAATTTTCAGCCTGTAACCCAGAAATCTGAAATACAGCTCAATTCTAAGGTTTTCAGGCTGCAGGTTTGCTTCATTGTGATGCAGTTTTTTTATGTTTTTGATTCTATTCCAGATGTTTCCTGCACATGTTTGGGCAGCTCTGCTCATCTTATCTGTTGCTGCAAACAGCTCAGTGAGGAAATGATGGTTCTTCAATCAGAGGATGAAGATTTTCTTCATGATTTTCTATCAGATGTTTTCGATTACCTTCTTTCTGAAGGTCAAAAATCAAACTGAGTAAAGATAAAGTTTCATCTGCTCCAGCTAATCCTTTGCTCAGCATTGGAAACACTTTCTGGAACTCAGAGACTTTCAGATCCTCTTCGGAGGATGTGCTTCCTTAATCAAGGCACCTGAATAACCAGTCTCTCAAAGCACTTCATGATTTGTGGAGTGAGGACCACCAGGCGGTAATCATTCAGGATGCTGATGGGGGATTTCTTCAGCAGCGGATTATTGTGGAGATTTTCAGGCAGGAGGGGATGAATGCCTGGACCAGGGAGAGGTTGAAGATCCTACTGATCAAACTAAGTCTATATCTGATGATGTCATTGGTATTTTTATACTGATAATAATCTATATTATTTTATTGAAGATTTGTGGAGAAATACCAAGTCAAAGTAGCTCAAAATGCCGATCCAGGATATGAATATGTGTCATTTTCAGTCATTTATTCACTTATTAGTCATAATTCTCTTTTCAACAAACATTCCTTTACTGACCCAAGCTGAATGACACCATAGCTGAGATGCTTCAATAACCTGATGAATTAATGTACGTCACATTTTCTGTTTATGAGGTAATCTGCAGCATCATGGTATGGGTCCCACATCCCACTGAGAGAACAGCAAGTAATGGTCACAAAGGTTTGGTTCATAAATAGTATAAATGAGTTCATTTGGTACAAAGAGGCCACCCCAAACATGGAACTTTACAGTTTTAATTTGTCATTATTTTAGTTTCTGGTTTATTTTTTCATGTTATTGTTCTATTTTAAAAAGCATTAATGCTGTGCACCATATTCACATCTGCAGGATGATTTCAGTATAATACCAATTTACCAATAGGACAAAGTGAGCGTATTTCCCAGGCTGAAGGCAGACTGGTTTACTGACCTACTGCAACCAGGGGCCCAGCCAGGGATTTTTGGGCCCCATGAATAGAAATCTTAATGGGTCCCTCCATGGCCTTCACCACATGGTTCAGCCTAGACACCTCTGGAAAATTTAGAAAGTGGTTCACATAAAATGATGCATTTTAATGAGAGAAATGTTTGAGTTCACAGAACTGAAATCTGAGGACTATTAATTGGAATAAAACTGTATATTTCCTCTGACATACCTTTATCTGATCTTATCTTTTTAAGCTGATCGGTGCATTCATTGTCTTTTATAATTAATACATTTATATTTTTCCTTTGTTGCCTTTTTTCTACACTGGAAAAGCTATTTTTTCCAACTTCCATCCATTTAGTTCTAGATCTAATGTAATCACCATTTGCCCTTTTATAATATATAACATCTATTGATTTTGTAATGTTAGAAAGTCACATATGTCATTTCAGTCATTTCAGTTTAGCTACATAAATTAATCATCTTTTTCTTCAATTTACTCTCAAATTCTCTTTGCTGTTTGCATTTGAATTTACTAAATGTTGTTGAAAATTCTCCAAACTTGAATTTAAAGCATTCCTATCTCTTATTGAGGCTACCAATAGTCTGGTCAGTTTTCATTTTATGTATCCATTCTTTATGTATTCATTATTCAAACATATTTTTAACTTTTAATAAGTCAACATTAAATGTGCTGTAATCTTTTTCAGATTTGTGTTAATAAGTCTGAATAAATGTGAGTGATATATCACAGTGATCTGTTAGAGGAGCAACAGAAATATGAAGATATGAAAGATATCTGACTACTTCTGGTGTGGTCAACCATAAATAGATCTGAGATGTGGTTCTGCCATTACTTTTGATCCATGTGACTTCATCAGGGTTTCTGTCTCCATCCTTCTACCAGGTTATCAGGATTAATAAATTCAAGTAATGTTGGATTTAAGCCCTCAGTAGAATAGCTGGAAGGACACCTGTCTAGCCAATTATCAGCTGCCAGATTATAGTTCCTTCCAACCACAATAAAGTGTGAAAAGTTCCTTTCAGAAATAATATCCTTGAACATTAAAGAGACGAAGCATCCAGTGAGCCAGTTCATTAGCTTTATTAGCAACGAGCTTTGCAGGACATTTATTAAAACAGATGGCTCCACTTCCAGAACAGTTGGCTTAATAAGATCTTTCCTCCCGTCTTGTTTGACCACAAGGGGGCGTCTGTGTCACAGGAGAAGGTCTCCTGCAGAAAGGTGCAGTGAGCTCCTTGCCCTTTACAAAATTTAAAATGATGGTTTCCTCTTAACTCTATCCACGATTCCTCTTGCATTTAAATAAAAGACACATTTGTTCCAAGTATTAACAAAGCAGCACTTCAGCAGCATTCAGTTCTAGAGCTTTGGCCACACTGCTGATCATTACTGGATTCTGGCTTAGTTTTGTGTTCACATCTGCCATCTTTTCATCCTGGCTGTCAAATCTTAATGCAATGCTTGAATGAATTCCAATAGATCTTCCATTGTTGCCTTTGGTTTGGAGGGTCTGAGGAGCACAGGGAGGAGAAAAGGAGCCGCGAGGGAGGAGACAGCTGAGGAGAGCTGCTTTTATCAGAAGAATCATTAAGAATCATTAACAATTTTATTTTCATTCAGGCAGTAGTTTTATTTTCATTAAGGCAGTAGTTAGCAGCTATCGCTCTGTCAGCGAGCTTCTACTAGCTAGCTGCTAAATAATTTGGAGCTTTCTATTGATGATGATGATTGATATTTAACCTTTTGGGGATTCACTTGAACAATAGTAGTGAATGAACTTCAAACTTCTTATCTTGTTGATTGATCAATAATGTTTTAATATCTGGCAGAGAGTGAACAGATTTTCTGACAGACCCAGAGACACTAGAGCAGCTGTTCCTCTGCTGTCCTGCTGCAGCCTCTTCTGGGAGAGGATTGGAAACTTATTAGAGGGCCTATCAGTGGATGCAAGGAAAAGCCATTAGGAATGGGACTGGATGAGACTTTCTGGACAAAAATATACAAAACAAAACCATAACATTCATCAGATCTTTCTCTCCAACACCATCTTCTCAATTACCAGACTCTCCATATACATCTTATTGAAAGTATAGAATATTTTTTCATATTAAAAGATGAAATATTTTTTCTTGGGTGGAGAGCTATTTAATATTTTCCAATGTGGCTGCTCTCGCATTGCTTCCTCTTGTTTCCATGCAAAGGTCCATTAATAACTTGAACCTGTGAGCCTGATTTACTGATGGTCCCCAGATCTAACTCCACCCCTAAATGTGGCCTTAGTGGATTTATGGGGATTTGATGTGACAGATGAAGCCAAAGTTGATTGATTGACTTTGTCGATCTCATTGTGGAGAAACTTTCTCATTACATCATCTCAAATAGTCCAAAAGAGAAGACAGAGGTGCCAAAGGAAGAAAAAGGTGCATTGAATATATACAGTATATACACACCTATGACTTTTTTATTTATAGCAGGATTATTATACAGGGTTATTGCACAGGTTATTTATAGGGGTATATATATAGATGAATATTTGTATATATAGCTATTGCACTGGCTGTCAAATATAAAGAAACAGGTTATTGCACAGGGTATTAAATAGTAATTGGATATTATACATTGCACAAGTTATTGCCCTTGTAGTAGTAGTAGCTCATGATGGTGAAGAGGAGAGAAAAGGAAACCAGTTAGTTTTTCTACAGATTGGGAATGTTTTAGAGAATCTCTTTCTGCTACCATTAGAAAAGGTTTTCCAGGAGGGATCTGATCTGGTGGCTTTCAGTCCAGAAACACACCAACTAACTTCTGCTTGTTTTGGATTTTTCATCTTTAAAGTTGATTCAAATCTGTTAAAGGTGGAGAACATTTGCTCTGATGCAGAAAATGAGAAAATCCAACAATTCAGTGATTTTTGGTTCTGTTTCAAATTAATTGGTCTCTCAGAGAATCTGCAGCACATTTAATTTCCAGTTTTGATCAGGTTGAGTTCTTCAAATGTCCAAAGTTTCCATGAATGAGCTTGGATGTGCTGCTTTGTGTTGATCTGCCAAATCAAATCCAGCAGAGTTTGTGGACGTCAGCTGATAAGGGGAGAGCCAGTTTAATTGGTTGTGAATACTTTAGCCTGTAATGTCAGTGAGTTTCCTAGAAGGACTCTGCAGTCGGTGATTGATGCTGAGCAGCTGATGTGTTGATGAAAACACAGAGAAATGAATCTGCTCAGGTTTGATGGTGGAGAAACTTTCCTTACAGCAGAAGCAGGTGAAGGTTTTCTCTGACAGGTGAGCCGACTGCAGAGTTGGACTGAAGTGAGACTCTGAAGGATGAAGATGAAACCGTTAGAAAACAGGAAGGAGGAACCTTCAGAACCAGGTCAGTTCCCAGAAAAGTTCTGATTCTGTTGGTTTAAAGAGTCTTCTTGTCCTTTTCCACTCTGCGCCAGCCCCCCCAGGGGCCTACTTCTCATTAAGGCCTGATGGGGTCAGAGTGCTTAGTCTGGAGATCCAGATGCGTTCAGCTCTTCTACGTTGGGCTGTGGACCATGTGTTGTTGGATTGGAGGATGGTGGTAGTTAGGGCCTTCCATCCATGTCTAATAAAATGTTGAACCAGCAATGTGTGTGTGTCTTTTTGTCTTAGTATATTATATCTGAGTTGTGTGAATCGAGTGAGGATAGAGTTGCTGGTTTCTCCCACGTATTGCATCTGACAGGTCTTGCAGCTAATCAAATAAACACAGTTTTTTGATTTAGGGTGTCCAGATGAGTCTAGCTGATAAACTGTGTTGTTGAATTTGTTTTTGATCCAATGAAGCTGTTTGGAAAAGTCACTGTGACCTTTGACCTTGGATGGATGGAGCGGTTTAACCCTGGCTCTCACCAAGAAGTCCTGCAGATTTTTGTTTTTTCTGTAGGCTGCGATGATCTTATGCTTTTTGAGAATTTGGGTGCTGGATTGAAGTTTAGAAAAATTGTTTTTGATATTGTGGATCAGCTGACCTGCCGAGGCGGAGTAGGTGGTGATAAGAGGGATGGCCGGAGCGGCATCTGGGGGTCTGAGCTGAAGGAAGGACGCTCTGCATTTGCGGAGAAAGCTTTTGCTGTAACCCCTCTGTCTTAAGGCTCTGAAAAGGGTTCTGGTGGCTTCCACAAAGTCTGATTCTTGAGTGCAAATGCGGTGGAATCTGAGTAATTGTGATTTGATTAATCCAGAATAGGTGTGTTTAGGATGGAAGCTGCTTTTAAATAATAATGCGTGTGTGTCAGTGGGCTTGAAATAGACTTTAACGTCTAATTTATTTGTTGTGCTGAATTGTGGGCCTATGATATGTGGTTGTATCCAAGAAGTCCACAGCTTTAACGCTGGTGGTGGATTTCAGAGTGATGGATGGATTGTGTGTGTTGAGAGAGTTGAGGGAGAAAGTCCTTAAAATCATCCTCCGAATGTGTCCAAACACCCCAGATGTCGTCCAAGTATCTGTAGTAGAAAAGCGGTTTTTTCTGACATTTATCTAATGCTGCTGCCTCCCATTCGGCCATGAAAATGTTAGCGTAGGCCGGAGCAAATCTCTTTCCCATAGCTGTACCCTTAATCTGGAGAAAGAACTGACCATTGAACTCAAAATCATTTCTCCTCAGATTGATCTCAAGGAGTTGGATTAGCTCCCTGTCAGGCCGTCTGCTGTCAGGGTGACGGAAGAAAAGGTTTTTGACAGCATCAATGCCCTCCCCAATATCAATATTGGTGTAGAGACTGTCTACATCCATGGTGAAAAGAATGGAGCCCTCAGGTATAGTGATGTTTTTTATTTTATTAATAAAGTCATAGGTATCTTTAATATAGCTAGGGTGTATAATTGATAAGGGATATAAATAGTGATCAATATATTCTGCTGTTCCATATGTCTCGCTGCTGCAGTCTGAGACAATGGGTCTCCCTGGAGGAATCTGGTAAGGTTTGCTCCATTTCTCAGGTTCTTTGTGGATTTTAGGAAGCAGGTAGAAGCGTCTGACTCTGGGTTCGGATGAGCACGTCAGGTAAGTAAGCTGTTTTTTATTTATAAATTTTTTCTTATATAGGTTATCTAGAATTTTATTTATCATAGGGATTGTATCCATAAATATAGGTTTATCTAATTTGGAATAATAAGTTGTATTTAATAATTGTCTATTTCCTTCCCAAATATATTGTGCTCGATCCATGATCACTATAGAACTGCCTTTATCAGCAGGTTTGATGATGATATCCTGATTGGATTTTAATTCATCCAGGGCTTTATATTGATCTGGGCTCAAATTGGGTCGGGCTGTGAGAAATCTAAACCTGGTGTCTAGATATTTGAGGTCCTTGTTAAAAAGGTCCTGTACTTCTGGAGGGAGGGCTCCTGGGGGAGGGGACCAATCAGATTCCGGCATGAAGGGCTGTTTAGCAGCCATGCCACTGTTTTCTTCAGGATCTGCATAATAAACCGCTAATTTGATTCTTCTATGGTATTTTTGTAGATCAAATCTGGTTTGGAAGCTGGTAAGAGCTCTATCTGTGGGCCGGTTTGGAGCTGGAATAAAGGTAAGACCCCTATAAAGTAGGGAACACTGTGCATCGGTAGGAACAAAGGTTTCAGACAGGTTACAAACATTGTTTGAAACAATCTTACCCCGCCCATTTTTACTTCTCTGGCTTGTGGGGAATCTTAGTTTAAACACTCACACCATGACTTTAGGATTCTGTCAGCTGTAGGTTTGGACCAGTGGATCTGGTCCTCCTCCACCTGGAAATCCTTCTGTGGCAGCGGTGGGAGGGTGTGTGGCAGCAGACGGATGTGTGAGTTCATCTCCTCCAGGAACCTCTGTTCTTGTGGTGGAAGGGAGCGAGAAAAGTTAATCACAGGAACCATGATGATTGCATTCGGGCATTTATTCATGGCTGCCCTAACTGCAGCCTTCATTTCTCCTGTGGTGATTCTAATGGAGCTCTGTGCCCTGTCATTGATCCCAAAGGAGAGGATCAGCTGTTCAACGTGATCAGCTGCTGGGGCCTTCTGAAGCAGGTTGGCTGCATGTTTCCATCTGGCCCCTGGAAAGCTGTCAATCTGGAGATCGGGGCACTGGAAGTGTGGAAACCTACTAACATTTGAGTCCCCCAAAATAATGTGCTTCCCCTTTAAGACCACTGTCCACTGTAGCATTTTATCTAGTGTGCTGGTGTGTCTGGTGGGGGCAGTTACCTGGGGTGTAGCTTGGAGTTGAGCCTGAGTGCAGGACCGTGTTAGGGGCTTAAAGTTTATTTTCCTCTGCACTCCTGCATTGAGCCTCTGGATGGTGTCCATCTGGGAGCCCATGGTGGGAGGATCTGGCTCCGGCTGTGGGCATCGAGGTGTGGAAGAGCGTGGAAGCAGGGAAAATGAGGCTCCCTGGGTTGGCTCTATTAGGCAGATGAGGTCCTCCACTGTGTCAGGAGCCTCTGACAGGACATCCAGGAGAGGGACATCATCATCCTCATCTGAGGGGTGTGGTGAAGGTGTGGCCGCCCCTGTGGTTGATGCCGCCCTGGGTGTCGTGTCGGCCTCTGGCGATGATGCGGTGGGTCCTGGAGTTGATGCCTGTCTGGGCATGGTGTCAGCTTCTGGTGGTGATGCGGTGGATCCTGGAGATGATGCCTGTCTGGGCGTCGTGTAGGCCTCCGATGATGGTGGTGAGGTTGCTCCAGTGATGGGTGAGGCCCTGGTGGTCGTGTCGGTATCCGATGGTGGTGGTGTGGTGCCAGGCGTCGATTCCTGCCTGGGTGTCGTGTCGATGCGTGGAGGAAGTGGTGCAGGTGATGCTGCATGCTCCCGCCGTGGTGAGGGGCTGGGGCTGGGGCTGGGTGTCCATCCTGTGCGGGGTCGCTCCGTCATGGTGGCCATGTTGCTCATCTGCGGTCGTGTGGGAGGGGAGGGCCCCTGTGTGTTGGCCCTAGGCTGGGTGTCAGGCCTCGCCCGCCCGGAAGCTGTGGTTGGAGGTGCAGCTGCGGGAGGCTGAGGGGTCTGTGCTGGTGTGGTGGTGGTGGTTTCAGCAGATGAGGTGCTGGTTTCAGACTGGGTCGATGGAGAGGAAGATGACGACCCACCGGGTGTGGTGACCGGAGATGGTGGTGGATGGTAGAGGGGTGATGGTGCCCTCTGGTTGGACGCTTCGTTCGGTGGGTCCACCAGGAAGTTCAGGTCCACTTCCTGTGGGGCTGCATCAGTGTTGTCCCCATTTAGCAGCAAAAAGTCCATAATTTGGTCCAGGGTCTCTTGTCTGATTCGTCTGCCCAGGCTGCGTCTGACCCACTTTTGGGCTATCTCAAGTGGTGCCAGAATGTCATTTTCAAAGCTCAGTAGGTATTCTCTGAGATATTTAATGTCTTTAATATAATGCTGCTTGAGGATCTGCTTGGTGTGATAAGCCCAGTGATTGGCATTTCCCTCTATGTAAAGCCGTGTGAGGTTGTTTGGATTGGATGGCTTAATAACTTCTGATAAATGTTCTTTAATTTTTTGCAGTGCAGGTGGGTATTTATTTGGATTTTTATCAGAAATATTGTCTAGGTGGTGCTTAGCTTTAATTAAATTGTTCCATGCCCTCACCTTAGAGACAAAGTCTGGATCTTCTGATTGGGGCTGGCTGGGGTTCTGATTGGGGGCCTGGTTCTGCCCCTGATCCACCTGTTGCTGTGGGCGCCGTTGTTGTGGTTTCCATGGCTGCCGGTGCTGATTTTGTCCCGGCCCGCTGTGTGGCCCGTAGCGCTGCTGCTGGTGATTGTCGGTGCGTGGTGCGTTCAGTGGCTGTTGCGGCTGATCGTCGCGCCGGTTCCAATTTTGCTGGTTCGGTCTGGGTCCTTTCCAAGGCCCATAGCGGTGCTGTTGTTGGAAGGGTCGTGGTGCATTTGAAGACCGTTGTACCTGGTCGTAGTGATCATCCTGCTGCTGTTGGTGGCGCTGGTTCGTTGGCGGCCCGTGGTGATGCTGCTGCTGGAAGGGGCGTGGTGCGTTTGAGGGCTGCTCGTACTGGCGGCTCCAGTTTGGCTGGTTCTGGTTCGGTCTCGGCCCGTTCCCCGGCCCGTAGCGCTTGGGTTGTTGATACGGGCGTGGTGCGTTTGTGGGCCGTTGGACCTGAGCGTGATGGCAATCACGGCACTGTGGTGGCTGTCTGGAGTCGCTTCCTCCGTAGCGGGGTTGCGCACCGCTGTAGCGGCGTTCATGGGACCGCGGCTCATTGTGTGTGGCCGGGCGTCTCTCCCCCCCGTAGCGTTCTCTGTTGCGTGGTGGTGATCGTGTCCCCCCGTGCGGTTTGCGTGTGACCGATGCATAGGATCTGTTGTGGGCTGGATATGGTGATCTGGAGCCGTACCCATACCTCCGAGAGCGGTTCTGGTGCTGGTTCTGGTGCGGTTTGAACCGTGGGCGCCCCCGGTGGTAGGTAACCGTAGTCCAGCCGTCCTCCAGGTTTTCCTCTCTCCAAGCCATGGAGTCACAAAATGGCTGCGGGGATTTCCGAGAAGGTGCAGGCTAAGCTAAAAGCTAGTAACTGCTCTTGCTAGCTAAACTTTTCTTAAAGAAAAAAACAAAAAAATAAAGTAATGTGGTAAGAAGGGTCCAAGACTGTGGTTTCCGCTTTTGCCAACAGGCATTTATTGGCAAAAGGCAGCAAAAAACAAATTGCACAGCAATAATTCGCGACGTTTCGGTTCCGATGAACCTTCATCAGGCTGCTTGCTGTGCAGAGTGAACGGTTTTACACAAAACTTTATTCATGGAGTTCATGCTGAGCCGTGATTGGCTCAGGCTGCACCTGCTCGTCATGACACCATACAGAGAACTGTAGATATACAATGCTTAGAAGATCGGAGACTATATACAGAGATTCATACAAACAGATGTATTCAGAAAAATAAAATAGATTGTCATAAAAAAAGAACAATTCCCTTCATTGTTAGGCAAGATGATGATCGTTTCTGGTCTTTATTTTACAGAGAAAAAAAAGGAGAGAGAAAAAGAAAAAATATGATGTTTATTCTTGAGTTTTTTTGTTTCTAAAGAAGAATATATTTATTTATTATTTACATTCCTTATGATATTTGGATTATATTATAGTTTGGATGATATTTATAATTTATTTCTGTGTTTTTTGTGTTTATATTATTATTTATTAATTTTTTCTTGTTCCTTTTTCTATTTAGATGCCAGTGTTCCCCAAGGAGGTAAGTAGTAGAGAGCCAATCTAGAAGATAGCCCGGTGTAGATCCAGGGCTTCTGATAAAAGCATCCTCGGTCCATTTGTGGTCTGATGCCTCCCTCTAGTGGTTGAAATATTTCATCACACCCATTATTCTGAATTTTGTTTTGTTGTACAGGATTGGATTTTTAGCATTGGGATCTGATTAGTGTGGAGTGCTCGTAACACCCTATGGTCTGCTGAGTGGTCCCAGAATTAGAGTAGAGTGTGAGGTAAGTATTATTTTATTTATTAATTTTTTATATATAGAGCCCAGGTGAGTATTTTTTAGGGGTCGGATGTATATTAGGGCTTGGTCTATAAGGTTCCAGATTTTAGGTTTAGGGCTACGGTAAGTATTTTTTTAGGTTTAGGGCCACGGTAAGTATTTTTAGGGTTAGAATAAATGTTAGGGTTCAGGTAAGTATTCCTTAGGGTTAGAGGTTTGGTATGTAGGGTTTATAGACTTTAAGTTTAGGCAAGGTACATATTAATTTAGGTTTAGGTCAGATTAGAGGTTTGGTTTATAAGGGTGATGGTATGGATTTAGGTTTAGGTCAGATTTAGAGTGAGTATTAATTTAGGTTTAGAGGGTTAGGGTTAGGGTTAGGTGTAGGGTTAGGGTTAGGGTTAGGTTAGGGATTCTGGAAAGGAGAGGGGTCCGCCACCGAAGCAGCAGATCCCCCTGTGCACAGGCGCCTCTGCGCCAGCCCCCCCAGGGGCCTACTTCTCATTAAGGCCTGATGGGGTCAGAGTGCTTAATCTGGAGATCCAGATGCGTTCAGCTCTTCTACGTTGGGCTGTGGACCATGTGCTGTTGGATTGGAGGATGGTGGCAGTTAGGGCCTTCCATCCATGTGAAATAAAATGTTGAACCAGCAATGTGTGTGTGTCTTTTTTCCGGGATATGTTGTATCTGTGTTGTGTGAAGCGGGTGAGAATAGAGTTGCTGGTTTCTCCCACATATTGCTTCTGACAGGTCTTGCAGCTAATTAAATAAACACAGTTTTTTGTTTTGGGGTGTCCAGATGAGTCTAATTGATAAACTGTGTTGTTGAATTTGTTTCTGATCCAATGAAGCTGTTTGAAAAAGTCACTGTGACCTTTGACCTTGGATGGATGGAGCGGTTTAACCCTGGCTCTCACCAAGAAGTCCTGCAGATTTTTGTTTTTTCTGTAGGCTGCGATGATCTTATGCTTTTTGAGAATTTGGGTGCTGGATTGAAGTTTAGAAAAATTGTTTTTAATATTGTAGACCAGCTGACCTGTCGAGGCGGAGTAGGTGGTGATCAGAGGGATGGCCGGAGCGGCATCTGGGGGTCTAAGCTGGAGGAAGGACGCTCTGCATTTGCGGAGAAAGCTTTTGCTGTAACCCCTCTGGCTTAAGGCTCTGAAAAGGGTTCTGGTGGCTTCCAAAAAGTCTGATTCTTGAGTGCAAATGCGATGGAATCTGAGTAATTGTGATTTTACTAGTCCAGAATAGGTGTGTTTAGGATGGAAGCTGCTTTTAAATAATAGTGCGTGTGTGTCAGTGGGCTTGAAATAGACTTTAACGTCTAATTTATTGGTTGTGCTGAATTGTGGGCCTATATATGTGGTTGTATCCAGGAAGTCCACAGCTTTAACGCTAGTGGTGGATTTCAGAGTGATGGATGGATTATGTGTGTTGAGAGAGTCGAGAAAGTCCTTAAAATCATCCTCCGAATGTGTCCAAACACCCCAGATGTCGTCCAAGTATCTGTAGTAGAAAAGCGTTTTTTTCTGACATTTATTTAATGCTGCTGCTTCCCATTCGGCCATGAAAATGTTAGCGTAGGCCGGAGCAAATCTCTTTCCCATAGCTGTACCTTTGATCTGGAGAAAGAACTGACCATTGAATTCAAAATCATTTCTCCTAAGATTGATCTCAAGGAGTTGGATTAGCTCCCTGTCAGGCCGTCTGCTGTCAGGGTGACGGAAGAAAAGGTTTTTGACAGCATTAATGCCCTCCCCAATATCTATATTGGTGTAGAGGCTGTCTACATCCATGGTAAAGAGAATGGAGCCCTCAGGTATAGTGATGTTTTTTATTTTATTAATAAAATCATAAGTATCTTTAATGTAGCTAGGGTGTATAATTGATAAGGGATAAAGATAGTGGTCAATATATTCTGCTGTTCCATATGTCTCGCTGCTGCAGTCTGAGACAATGGGTCTCCCTGGAGGAATCTGGTAAGGTTTGCTCCATTTCTCAGGTTCTTTATGGATTTTAGGAAGCAGGTAAAAGCGTCTAACTCTGGGTTCGGATGAGCACGTCAGGTAAGTAAGTTGTTTTTTATTTATAAATTTTTTCTTATATCTCAATTGGGTTGGGCTGTGAGAAATCTAAAACCTGGTGTCTAGGTATTTGAGGTCCTTGTTAAAGAGGCCTGAACTTCTGGAGGGAGGGTCTTAGGGAGGAGACCAATCAGATTCCGCATGAAGGGCTGTTTAGCAGCCATGCCACTGTTCTCTTCAGGATCTGCATAATAAACCGCTAATTTGATTCTTCTATGGTATTTTTGTAGGTCAAATCTGGTTTGGAAGCTGGTAAGAGCTCTATCTGTGGGCCGGTT
>JAGKQL010001196.1:10153-21175 GCA_018398635.1 Cyprinodon brontotheroides
TAATATTATAAAATATATATATATATATATATATATATATATTAAATAAAATAAAAATATTTTTTGTCCGATTCATCGATTAATCGATAAAATAATCGGCCGATTCATCGATTTTTAAAATAATCTTTAGTTGCAGCCCTAATGAACACAGATACATTGGGGACACAGTACATTCTATTCCAAAGCAAAACAATTGCGCAAAGTCATCAAAACTTAAATAATAATAATAATATTTCAAATAAAGTAAGAAATGGCATGTTCAAAAGAATAGCAGTGTTGCCATCTTTCCTTGGAAACTCAAAAATGTACTGTACAAACAAAGAAATTCTTGATAAGTGAACCTAGCTGGAGTATCCTAAACTAATATTTTGTTGCAAAACCACGGTTTCTGATGACTTGCTTCACATTCAGTGCATGGAGTCAACCAACTTCTGGCATCGTTCCACAGGTATTGCAGCCCAGGATAATTGCACTGTATTCCACAATTCCTCAGCGTTTCTTGGTTTTGCCTCATGCACTGCACTTTTTATGTCAGCCCACAAGTTTTCAATGGGATTAAGGTCCGGGGATTGTGCTGGCCACTCCATCAGTTGAATCTTGTTCATCTGGAACCATGCTTTTGCTCGCTTGCTGGTGTGTTTGGGGTCATTATCCTGTTGAAAGGTCCAACTCAAAGGCATTTCCTCCTCAGCATATGGCAGCATGACCTCTTCCAGGATCCTGATGTACTGGAACTGATCCATGATCCCTTGTATGCGGTGAATCGGACCAACACCATAGTATGAAAAACATCCCCATATCATGATGCTTGCACCACCATGCTTAATGGTCTTCAGTGAGTACTGTGGCTGGAATTCTGTGTTTGCAGGGCGTCTGACATACTGCCTGTGACCCTTAGACCCAAAAAGAACAATCTTGCTTTCATCTGTCCACAAGATATTATGCCATTTCTTTTCAGGCCAGTCAATGTGCTCTTTGGCAAATTGTAAACGCTTCTGCACATGTCTTTTTCTCAGCAGTGGGACTTTGCGGGGGCTTCTTGCTGGAAGGTTAACCTCAGTAAGACGTCTTCTGATTGTCACAGTACTCACTGTCAACTGAAGGTCTTGCTTGATCCTCTTGGATCCCATCATTGGCTGAGTCTTCGCCAGTTTGGCTATTCTTCTGTCCATTCGAGGGGTTGTCTTTCTTTTTCTTCCTCGTTTTTCAGTTTTTTGCTCCCATTTCAGGGCATTTGAGATCATTTTAGCTGAACAGCCAATGATTTTCTGCACCTCTTTGTATGTTTTCCCTTCTTTAATCAATTTTTTTATTAGGAAACGCTCATCTTCAGAACAGTGTCTTGAACGACCCATTTTCCTTGTTTTTTCAGGACAAATGCACAGCCAGCATGCCAGTTGTCTTGATCCTTAAATACGGATCACCTGTTAACACCCTTTTTTCCCAGAATACCCTCCCTAATTGATGCCCTCTCTAATTGAACTCACCACTGCTATTTTTTTGAACACACCCTTTTCAGTTAATCATTCAATTTCACAGAATCTACAGTATGCATGGCTGTCCTGTTGGGTTTGTTGGTTTTCTATACCTTTATTTTACCCCCCAGAAACTTATCTGGGGTATAGAGTTTGAAATGTTAATAAAACAAGTGATTTTCTTGCTGCTGTTGAGGCACTGCTATTATTTCGAACACAACTGTACTATTAGAGGCCAAAAATGCAAACATTTCAGAAATTTTCCAAATAAGTTTCCTCTAGAACCACTGCTCCAATCCGGCTGATATGGGAACCGGAACCCCACAGGAGGTCTTCCACAGGGTGGGGACCACCCCCAGGCCGATTTGCTGACCACCAAAATGGTGTCTGTGTGTGGCTGAGACTACAGGTTTCCAATCAGATCTCCAATTGGAGGGCGTGCCAACCCGACAGGTGATCCACCTGTTTCTCATCTGGTGCAGCTCTTATAAGGAGCAGCTGGACTACCCTTCACCGCCTGATTGTCCGACTAAGTTGGTAATTTCAAGCCTCACTCCCTGAGTAAAACTCTCCCAGAGATCTTTATCTGAACCGTCAGGTTGTTGCTGACTTACCTGTGCTCCAGCTCATCCAGCTGTCTTTTTCCTCCAGGCTCCGCTGTCACTCCGTCTGCCTGCCCGCTCTCCACCGTTTGGTCTCCAGCCCACCTTTGCAATCCACAAGCCCCCTCCGGGATCGGCTCATCTTCTGAAACAGTAAGCTTCCTCACGTTCTTTTCCCCACTTGGACAGATTCCCTTCCCGAGCCCCCAATAACATCTCCTCTCCGTTTTCAGAAGCAGCTGAAAGCAGCTGATCAGCCTGAACCCATCTTGGATTCTGTTTTCAGTACAATAAAGAGATTGATCCTTTGAATCCTGCTTGTGGTTTCCTGCATGTGGGTCAGAAAAATCCCCTCGATCATGACAGAACAATCAGGCCAGTTTGACCCAGCAGAACCACGAGCGGGCTCCTCCCCCGAGCATAAGAGCGTGCTAACACAACACCAGGAGATGTTGCGCTCGTTGTTTGAACAGCAGGGGTTTGCTGCTCAACGCATGGATCAGCTGACCGCGTCGATCCAGGAACTGACAAACAAACTCTCCATTACGCCCCCTTCTCCGGCTGGCGCAGCGGCCGCATCTCTCCCGTTACCGCCCCCAGGTGGTCAATTCCGGGATGTCACCTCGCCAGTTCCTGAACATTATTCTGGGGAGGTTGGAAAGTGTGGAGGCTTTTTGTTGCAATGTTCCCTTGTTTTTTGTAGGTCACCCCAGTCTTTCTCCAATGATGCATCTAAGATTTCTTATTTAGTGGGACTCCTCCAGGGGAGAGCACTTCAGTGGGCGGAAGCTAAGAATAACTCTAATTCTCTGTTTAACCAATCCTTTGATGATTTTGTTTCTGAATTCAAACAGACTTTTGGACATGCTGAAACCCAAACAGAGGTAACTAGGAGACTCTGGACCCAGAAACAGGGCCAGAGATCCGTTGCAGATTTTGCTATTGATTTCCGAACTATTGCAGCCACTTCAGGTTGGAATCCCCAGGCTCTCAAGGGGGCATTCATTAACTCACTAAACGAGCATGTTAAGGATGAGTTAGCCTATCGGGATGATCCCCCAGACCTCGAAGAGCTAATTACATTAGCTATAAGGATTGACAACCGGTTACGTGAAAGGACAAGAGAACGAAGGCGTAGGCCGGCTTCCCCTGTTGCAACTCCACCTAGGGGCCCCCAAAGGGCTAGCCCCCAGCCAGATCTACCCATGGAGGAACCCATGCAGGTGGGGCGTGCCAGGCTCTCACCAGAGGAGCGCCAGCGTCGCTTTGAAGCCCGGGCATGCCTGTACTGTGGCCGGGCTGGACATTACATTTCAGTTTGTCCCCTTCGGCCAAAAGAGAGAGCCCACCAGTAGCTACGGGAATACTGGTGGGTAGTCTCAGTAACTCTGTTTCCCGTTTAGCCTTACCAGCTTCCCTTATCATTGAGCAGGAGTCAGTTCAGCTCCATGCTCTGATTGATTCTGGGTGTGAGCAGAATCTGATTGACTGTGAGTTGGTACAACAGCTAAAGATTCCTACCATTCCCCTGGTTGCTCCCCTCTGTGTATCTGCCCTGAATGGTAAGGCCCTACCTGTGATTTCACACCAGACCGAACCTATTGAAGTCGTTGTGTCTGGCAACCATAGAGAGAAACTTAGTTTCTATGTTTTTTCTTCTCCTCAGTCTCCCCTAGTTCTGGGTTACCCGTGGCTTTCTCTCCACAACCCCCACCTGGATTGGAGCAATGGTCGAGTGGAGTCATGGAGTCCATATTGTTTATCCACTTGCTTGCAGTCAGCTGTTCCACCAACCTCATCCAGTGCCATGAAAGAGGTAAAAGCACCTGACATATCCAACGTACCCCCCGAATATCATGACTTAAAGGAGGTTTTCAGTAAGTCCAGAGCCTCGTCCTTACCACCACACAGACCATATGACTGTGCTATAGATCTGTTTCCTGGGGCTACACTGCCATCCAGCCGGCTCTATAATCTATCAAACCGTGAGAGAGAGAGTATGGAGAACTATGTGAATGAGTCATTGGCCTCAGGCATAATCCGCCCCTCCTCGTCCCCATTAGGTGCGGGTTTCTTTTTTGTAGCAAAGAAGGACGGTTCACTCAGACCCTGTATTGATTACAGGGGTCTGAATCAGATTACTATAAAGAACAAGTACCCTCTTCCGCTCTTAACTTCTGCCTTTGAACCTGTTAGAGATTCCACAATTTTCAGTAAACTGGATCTAAGAACTGCCTACCACTTGGTCAGAATTAGGGAGGGGGATGAGTGGAAAACTGCTTTTAAAACCCCCCTAGGACACTTTGAGTACCTAGTCATGCCTTTCGGGCTCACCAATGCTCCTGCGGTCTTTCAATCACTAATCAATGACGTCCTGCGTGATTTCCTGAATGACTTTGTTTTTGTCTACCTGGATGATATCCTGATTTTTTCTCGCACACTAGAGGAACACAGAGTACATGTAAGACGAGTCCTCCAACGACTTATGGAGAATCGACTCTTTGTGAAAGCTGAGAAATGTGAATTCCATGTTTCCTCAATAACATTTCTCGGATTCATCCTTGAGAGCGGGCAGGTGAAGTCAGACCCCGAAAAGGTCAGGGCGGTTTTGGAGTGGCCAACTCCCACAACAAGAAAACAGCTGCAGCGCTTTCTAGGCTTTGCCAACTTTTACAGACGTTTCATTAGAAACTACAGCCAGACCGTTGCACCTCTGACCAAACTCACCTCCACTAAGAGACAATTTTCGTGGACGTCTGAGGCTGAGCAGGCCTTTTCTGAGTTGAAACAGAAATTTTCGTCCGCTCCTGTTCTGACTCAACCAGATCCTACTAGACAGTTTGTCCTGGAGGTTGATGCTTCAGATGTGGGAGTTGGGGCAGTCCTCTCTCAAAATTCTGAGGACAATAAACTCCATCCTTGTGCCTTTTTCTCTCGTGCCCTCACCTCAGCTGAGAGAAACTATGATGTGGGTGACAGAGAGCTATTGGCCATTAAGTTGGCTTTTGAGGAGTGGCGCCACTGGCTAGAAGGGGCTTCTCACCCTATTGTGGTATGGACGGACCACAAAAACCTTTTATACCTTCAGGAAGCTAAACGGTTAAACCCTAGACAGTCTCGATGGTCCTTGTTCTTCACTAGATTCAACTTCCTAATAACTTATCGACCTGGTTCTAAAAATACCAAACCAGATGCACTTTCTAGACAGTTCTCCTCAAATGACGAGACCCCTGTTGACACTATTGTTCCTCCTTCCTGCATCATAGGTTCCCTAACCTGGGACATACGAGACAAGGTACTTGAGGCTCAAAAATCTGACCCTGGTCCTGGGAATGGCCCCCCCAATCGCCTCTTTGTGCCCAGTGCTGTTCGCTCTCGTCTTATACATTGGGCTCATACAGCTCGCTTCTCCTGCCACCCAGGGGTAGGCAGGACCGTAGCCCTGATCAGACGTCACTTTTGGTGGCCCTCCTTGTACAAAGACGTCAGGGAATATGTCCTTGCCTGTGTTGTTTGTGCCAGGAACAAGTCTCATAACCAGCCTCCCAGTGGTTATCTGCAACCCTTGTCGGTTCCCAAGCGTCCATGGTCTAGTATAGCTTTAGACTTTGTGACTGGTTTACCCTGTTCCAAGGGCTTTAACACCATTCTTACAATAGTGGATCGATTCTCGAAGGCCTGTCATTTGGTTCCGCTAAAGAAACTCCCCTCCTCTTTAGAGACTGCTAATCTTCTAGTGAAACATGTGTTTCGTCTTCATGGGATTCCCCTTGAGATCCTTTCAGACCGTGGGCCTCAGTTTACCTCTAGGGTTTGGAAGGAGTTTTGTTCGGCACTTGGTGCCAAAGCAGCACTTAGTTCAGGTTTCCACCCTCAAACCAATGGCCAGACTGAGCGCATGAACCAAGAGCTTGAGGCCACCTTGCGATGTCTTTGTTCTTCCCGTCCCTCGACGTGGAGCTCAAGACTGGTGTGGGTGGAATATGCTCATAACTGCCACGTCTCGGCTGCCTCTGGTTACTCTCCATTTGAGGCATCTCTGGGTTATCAGCCCTCTCTATTCCCCCTGGAGGAGAGGGATCTGTCTGTGAACTCAGTTCAACAATATGTCCGTCGGTGCAAAGAAACCTGGAGGGCTGTCACAAAGGCTCTGAACCGTACTGCCGAGCGTAACCGCCGCATTGCTGACAAGAGACGTTCCCCTGCACCCCTGTACTCACCTGGTCAGGAGGTTTGGCTCTCTACCAGAGACATCAGGCTGAAAGCCTTAAATAAGAAGCTGTCTCCTCGATTCATTGGTCCGTACAGGATAAGTTCAGTTCTTAGTCCTGTCTCTGTGCGCCTTGATCTGCCTCCAAGCCTGAAGATCCACCCAGTCTTCCATGTTTCTTTACTCAAGCCTGTTCTGTCTAGCCCCTTGTGTCCTCCTCCCAGGTCCCCTCCACCCCCTCTGGATGTCGATGGTCACCCTGCCTACTTGGTCAGGAGTATCTTGGACGTTCGTCGACGGGGCAGGGGTTTCCAGTACCTCGTAGACTGGGAGGGTTGGGGTCCAGAGAACCGTTCCTGGGTTCCCCGTTCATTCATCTTAGATAAGTCCCTTATCAGAGATTTTCTTGCCTCTAGGTCCTCTGGATCTGGGAGGCCGCCAGGTGGCGGCCCTTGAGGGGGGGGCAGTGTCATGGTGTCTGTGTGTGGCTGAGACTACAGGTTTCCAATCAGATCTCCAATTGGAGGGCGTGCCAACCCGACAGGTGATCCACCTGTTTCTCATCTGGTGCAGCTCTTATAAGGAGCAGCTGGACTACCCTTCACCGCCTGATTGTCCGACTAAGTTGGTAATTTCAAGCCTCACTCCCTGAGTAAAACTCTCCCAGAGATCTTTATCTGAACCGTCAGGTTGTTGCTGACTTACCTGTGCTCCAGCTCATCCAGCTGTCTTTTTCCTCCAGGCTCCGCTGTCACTCCGTCTGCCTGCCCGCTCTCCACCGTTTGGTCTCCAGCCCACCTTTGCAATCCACAAGCCCCCTCCGGGATCGGCTCATCTTCTGAAACAGTAAGCTTCCTCACGTTCTTTTCCCCACTTGGACAGATTCCCTTCCCGAACCCCCAATAACATCTCCTCTCCGTTTTCAGAAGCAGCTGAAAGCAGCTGATCAGCCTGAACCCATCTTGGATTCTGTTTTCAGTACAATAAAGAGATTGATCCTTTGAATCCTGCTTGTGGTTTCCTGCATGTGGGTCAGAAAAATCCCCTCGATGAGAAGTAATATGATCGCATTCATAATATATGTGTATCTGTCGAAACGCATGATTTAGTTAGAAACTGATCTCTTACTCTGTGTCTGAGGATCCAGGTTCATCGCTGAAGTACGGAGGAGTATCTTTGTACCGGTTGCTCTTCATAGACAGACGGTTGGATCCTGGAGGTATTTTCTCCTTCTTTACATCACAATCTTCCATCTTCTTGACTTAAGTCAATCTAAAATAGAGATAACAGTTCCAGTAATTTACCAGTGATTCTGTCTCTGTGTCTCTCCTTTAAAGCAAAAATCTGATTCCCATCATTTTCACAATCTGCTGCTTTGGATTTTTGTTTCTGTTGAAGTTTTAACTTTGGGTTTTCAGTCATGCTTTGATTTATGTTATTCAGTGTTTGTTGTTAGGGGTTCTAGTTTTTAATTATGTATTTTTTCAATGTTCTTGGGATTTTTTTATCTTTGATCTGAGGACCTGTGCAGATTCGCTCTGCGAGTTTCTCAGCTACACCTACAACCTGAGCCTCAGCCTGGGGGTGGTCCCCACTCCTTGGAAGACCTCTTGCGTGGTACCTTTTCGCCAAAACACTGCATGCCAAGGAACTGGCCTACTTTAGACCAGTCACCCTGACCTAATGAAGACCATGCTAGCACACCTGTGAACCATGGTGAATCCCACCCTGTTCTTAGACTTTTCCAGCGCTTTCAACCATAGACATTATATGCATAGATGGCTCATTGGACTCTGCCGGCAGCGAGGGCGACATGCCTAGGGGGCTGCTGTCAGAATGAATAGGAGGCACCTTAGATCTCATAATCACATGAAAGACTTATCAAATATAATATCACAATAATCTCTTTCTTATCACAACCCCTTTAAAGATCAAAAACAATTTTTTTTATTACCTTTACGTTAGATTACACATATTTATTCAGATTAAGAACAACAAAATTGCTCTTAATGAGTGTTATGATCTATAGAGGAAAAGTTGTTGTAATGTGATTTACAAAAGAGAGTAGTAATTATTATGTTTCATTTTACCGTAATTTCACGACTGTAAGGCGCATATAAACGTCTTTTTTTCCCCTCAAAATGTGCGGCGCGCCCTATAGTGTGGTGCGCCCTATGTGTGTTGTTACTGCGGACGTCGTTGAGAACACCATAAGAACGTTAAAGGGGGAAGTGTGGGCGTGGATTGTGTATAAAAGAACAGGTATGTGCTTTATGCTGAACTCCTCATCTATTTATTTATTTTATTTTTATTTTTTTTATTATTTATTATTATTATTATTTTTATTTTGTTATTTATTTATTTATTTTTTGGATGGACAGGACGGGGGGAGGGTGGTGGTGTCGGCTCCGTGCCCGGCTGGCTGGTGGGCCCTTCTGCCGGTCCCGTGCCCCCGGGCTACGGTGGTGAAACTGGTGGGGCCCCAGGGGCGTTGCTAGGCACAAAGTTTTACTGGGCACACCTCGGCCCCTAGTGCATACATGCCTCCATACACATATGTAATACAGACAAACACACACCGCCCAACCCCTGATACGATTCCCACCAAAATTGTAATACCAAGAAGTTGAGATGATATTAATGAGTGTAGAGTATATTTGTTTTAACAAACATGAACATTTTCAACATTGCGGCTATAAAAATAAGACATCAACAACTTTGACAAATAAAAGTTTCCTTATACGCATTCTGGTAATCATTAATTCCCTGGGTTACCAGAGTTTTAGTTCAGGAAATTTTAACTCATCCTGAGCTAAGTTTTTCCTTTTATTTTTTGAGCATTAAGTGTACCTCCTATTATTTATCATTTTGCAAAAGCGGTCAATCACTAGACTGTGACTCAGCTTAGAAAGTTCTTCCTTTTCAACTGAAAAATAGCAAGATGATGGAGCCTGTCTTGTCCATTTGAAAGTGCGCACCTCAGCCAAGTGTGGAGCCAGCTACTCAACACTGAATGACCTTTCTGGCTTTCATCTGTAGACTGGGATTGTGAGGGAGATCGACCTGCGTTGAGTGTGGGGAATATATGATGTTATCAAACAGAGTTGAAAACACACTGCATATCATGATGACAAGGCTTTCTTTTTTTAACCGGGAAAAGCTTTCAAACCATTTTGAATTAAATGAACGTTTTTACTCCAATTTGTCCTGGGGATAGTGGGACAGCTTCCTTGTTTAGGACCATCATGCTTTCCCCTAAGTCACTAATGTCTCCTTCTTGTTTTGTGGAAGCTGGTTGTTGCTCCCTCATCCCACCTTCATGGTCCTGTCTCTCACCTGTCTCTCTCCTGTCTACTCCTGTCTCTCCTGTCTCTCTCTCCTGTCTCTCCTGTCTCTTGCCTGTCACCTGTCTCTCACCTGTCTTGCCTGTCATCCTCCCCTTTTCCTACTCCAGCACCTTCATTCTCATTCTCTACAGCAAACATTAAAAAACTTAAATTTTATATTATGTAAATATCTATCATATTACTTATAGCGTCCCTAATGCTTGGCTTTAAATCACACTAATTCATCACGGGACCTTACCTCCTCTCTCTCATCTTGTTTTACTGCTTCCCTGTCTCTGCTTAGGTGTGAGGAATTTCCCTGATATCCATCTACAAAGGCAATGCAGTCATTTTCATTCAGTAGCCTATAAAATCATGTGGTTTCACTGGGAAAATAATAAATTGACAGGTAAGAAACGTTACCAGAACTAAAAATGCGCCGCACAGTGTCCCCATCAAACTCGGTTCGACAAACAGCACGTTGGAGTTTCAACACACTAGATAGTTCATGCAGTGACATGCTGCTGAACTGTAAAGTGCCTTGAGATGACATGTGTTGTGAATTTGGGCCATAAATAAACTGAATTGAAATTGAATTGAATTGCTACACATTTGAGTAGAAATATATGACTCTCCCTTGAATTCTCATTCCAGTTCGATGCAATAAAAATGTAATACTGTTGCAAATATTCATGAGATTTATACTGGGGCACAGCTCATTTATACTGGGGTACGTGCCCCAGTAAATGGGGTCTGGCGACGCCGATGTGGGGCCCCCCTCTCTGGAGGGGCTCTCGGGGAACGGGGGTGCCGATTGGAGTCAGCGGGGGAGCTGGCTCCCTGGGAGTGCAGTAAGCACCTCAGTCCTTTGCTCCCCATCCCCGAAATCCTCCCTCTGCCTGCTCCATCACTCTGCCACACATGTAGGTTTTTGGGGAGGGGGTCGTTACTGGAGGGCCACACCTTCTGATGACGTCCCCCACCCCAATTTTATTTTGCGGCTGTCACCTCTGCTCTCCCGGGCCCGGGACTGGATCCACTTCGGGGTGGGGCTGGGTTGTTTTTTCGGTGTCGGTGCCGGTGCCTTTGCTACAATGCCGGTTCCTGGGCGGTGTTTTTTCCTATGCCGGTTCTGTGGTATCGGTTCGGGGGGGAGGGGAGCTGCACCATGGGGTGCGGGACTTGGGTCCTGTTTTGGGCTCCAGTTTTTCCGCTCGCATTTCTCCTCTTGCATATTTATTTTAATTGTTATTATTAATTTACTAATTAATTTATTTATTTACTTATTTATTTCTTTTTTCTTTTTTTTTTCTTTTTCTTCCTCGGTGGGGGGGAGCGGTTGCGGGCGGGTCGGTGTCTGGTGTCCACTGTCGCATTGTGGGGGCTCCTTTTTTTTTTTTTTTTTTTTT
>JAGKQL010001196.1:21275-33894 GCA_018398635.1 Cyprinodon brontotheroides
GGGGGGGGGCTTGCGCCGGCTGCGGTCTGCTCTTCTTGCGGTTTTGCGCGGGGCGGCTTTTCTGCTCTTCGGTTGATTCTGTGCGTGGTGTGTTGCGTCGGTCTTGGTGGGGTGGGGCTGTGCTCGCGGCCGGTTCGCGGCGGATGCGCGTGGGCCCCGGCCGCAGGCGGGGCCGCCTGTGTGTTTTTCCTGGGTGGTGCGGTCGCGGTGGGTGTTCCGGCCAGTCGCCGGGGCTTGGTGCCGGGGGGCGGGGCGTGTTTCTGTGCTCTGTGGGGCTGGGGCGTTTCGGTCGGTGCCCGGGGCGCCGGCATGGAGGTGGCTGGGAGGCTTCTTCGTGGCTGTCTCTCCTCCTCCCTTGGTGGGGGTCTGATTTCCGGGGCTGGCCCCTCCTTGGTGCCTTCGCTCTTGGGGTCCCCTTGGGCGCCTGGGGCTTTGGGTCTCCCGGCGCTGGACTCAGTGCTCTGGGGGGGCGCCTCTTTGGCTCTCCACAACCACTTTTGAGCATTTTTTCTATGGTTAAAACTTTACATGCAGTAGTGCACCCTCACAAACAACTACAGGTGCTAGGCTTCAGGTACTTAGAGATTCACTTCCAAACAGAAACCCCACATCCGTATCTTCAGGTAACACAGAGTACATGTCAGACTTAATAATATTACTTTAGCGATAGTTTCAAGGTGTTGCTTTATTGTATATCTCGTACCGTGTCTTTTGGTTGTGCTGTTCTTTTTTCATCTCGTTACAGGTGATGAAGCAGACTGAAAATGTTTTGTCATTGTCTCCTTTCGATCTCCTCTTTCTTTCATCTTTTGTCCTTTTCTTTTTCTTTTTCCTTTTTCTTCTTCTGTTTTTCTGCTCTACTTACATTGCAGTGTCCATATAAACTGTAAAACTCCCTGCATAATTATAATAAAGCAGTTTATATGCATGAAACAAGTGGAGCTATATGGCAATTGCCGTACCGCTACACTTGTGAAAGTAAAATCTGTTGGGCTCCTTTTGGCATCAAGACAATTATTCTTATTGCCACCTTGCCAGACAGGACACTGTAAAAAAAAAAAATAAATAAAAAAAAATAATGAAAAAAAAAAACGCTTTCATCATCTCCTCATCGAGGAGATGATGAAAGAGTGGCTGAGGGAGGTGAATGTAAGGAGACCAGGTGGTTTTTTCCACGCATCACCATCGCTGTTAATCTGTGACTCCATGCGTGCCCATCTCACAGCTGATGTGAAAAACATGGTGAAACAAATGAACGCTGTGCTTGCTGTTATTCCGGGAGGTCTGACAAAGGAACTTCAACCGCTCGACATCGGTGTGAACCGGCCTTTCAAAGTAATGCTATGTTCATGTGTCTGCTGCTTCATTTTTGCTGCTTGTACCAGTTAGTTCTGACGCGCGGCTGAAGCAGCTTTGCTGCTCTGGCTGCGCGGTGCAAAAGTGTGTCTGACGCACGTTGGGCAGAGCTACTCTATCGTTTCTCTGCCTTGCAGCTATATTTGCTGTGATCAGTGGGAAGGAAGTAGTTTTAATATGTTTTTAAGTGAGAAAGTCCACCTGAAAACTTAATTAGTGCAGTCAGTTCATCCAGATTACTATCCTGCCTTCTAATATTATTTCTGTCGGAGGCGCTCAGACCCCGACATACCAGCGGTGTGCTGTCCCTGGGAATCCCAATCAACAGCAGCCTCTGGCCGGGTCACCTCCTCGCGGTTCACCGTGGCAGCTGGTAGGTGTTTTTCATCTAAATAATCTAAACTGCAGGCACCAGGAAAATAAAAGTGAACATATTCTGCCGGCAGATTTCTGCATTTTAAGTTAATTTATGCGTCAATAAACTGTTTCAGAGGAGCGATCACAGCACTCTGTGTCATCAGCGATGTGTCTGTCTCACAGCCAGCTCCCAGGTTTGATTAATACTTTGTAATAAATATTTTTAAATACGCAGTAGAGGTATTTAAACGTAGTAGAGGACATGTACCGGTATATAAAACCCGCGCCCTATATTCCGGTGCGCCTTATGTGTGTGTTAAATACAGAAATGGCACACATAACTGAGACTGCGCCTTTTAGTATGGTGCGCCTTATGGTCGTGAAAATATGGTAATTAATTTTATGTTATTTTTTTGTCATTGTCAATATCTTTTTGTCAAATCATAGTAAAAAGTAAATTTATGTTGTGTCTAACTAAATATTTTTTGTCCTTTGTGTAAACTTCTTCCAAAACTCCTAGGAGCAGGCCTTGAGCACCAGAGCAATGGAGGCCCAGATCTACCATACCAGACAAGACCCTGGGTGCTGGCAGGGAAAGATTACATAGAGCGCCATAACCAAGTGGCTGGAATAGTGTACAGGAACATCTGTGTAGAGTATGGGCTGGATACCCGAAGTGGGGAACACCTCCAAAGGTGGTAGAGAATGACCGAGCCAAGATCATGTGGGACTTCTAAATACAGACGGACAGAATGGTAGTGGCAAAACAACCGGACATTGTGGTGGTGGAAAAAAAGCAGAGAAAAGCTGTTGTGGTTGACTTAGCAATACTAAGTGATGACAACATCAGGAAAAAGGAACATGAGAAAATAGAGAAATACCAGGGGCTCAGAGAAGAGCTGGAGAAAACCTGGACGGACAAGGCATCAGTGGTACCCGTGGTTATGGGGCACTCGGGGCAGAGACCCCCAAATCTGAGGAGTGCTTACAGCAGAGGGTTAGAGGGCAACATGTGGATTCTGTATATACTATATATATCCCCCAAGCACCTCTTTCATCTTTAAGAGAAAGATGTCCGAGAGGGGCCAACATGTGGAAAACACAGGAAATCTATGAACTGTGGAGTCATATGTGTTAATCAAAAGAAAATGATTTATAATACCTTGTTTCCTTATCAGTCCAATGTGATTACACCCAAAATTACCTATGAAACTCAACCTATGACCTATAATCGTGCTGTTTTTTGAGAACGATTGTGGTGTGGTGGAGGTTTGAAGTTTCTCCTTGAACCGAGATTCTGCTCTGTTGTCCGGTTCAATCCAGGATAAGGTTGTTTCTCTTTTCTCATAAACAACTCCTTGATGCGATGTACTGCTATGTACTTTGATACATTTTTTTTTTTATATTAATGTACATTTAAACACTTTCTTGTTACTGGGATATGGTAAACAAATACAACTGCCTTGCATAGCCTTCTTTTTCTAGGGGTTAAAGATTCACTTTTATTGCTGCCAACCTGATGCCAATGTTCAAGGTCCAATTTACCTTTATTACAATCAAGGGTAATTTCATTTTTACAGTATGCTGAAAAACAAACACGTTCCCCACGTTCTCACAGTTATGTACATAACTTAGTGCCATTAATGATTAACTTATAGTGTGAGTAACTTTCTGAAACAGTTCTGCATGGTGGTATGATATATTTTCTGCCTAATACAGAACATAAGATATATTTTTACCAGATGAGTTGGGTAGATCAGACTTCATATAAATACAGTTAGCTGTATCTATACAGTCGACTGTGGCCCTAAAAATGAAGTAATAGACATTACATTTACCTTAGTGTTACCCATTAAAGAGGCTGCTGCCAAGAAAAACTAAGAAATCGGACAGCTGCACTTTGCTTCTTTTTCAAGACCCACCTTCCATTACAAACTAGACCTATGCTTTATCTGATTAATAATAATGAAATAAATGGTTAAACACTACAGCCATGTAAATGATAAAATAATATTTTGCATTAAAACAAACATAATTAAAACTAGACCTAAGAACATAAATTCCTACAATTGCTATAAAATATTAAATATTTTTACTGTTTTTATGTTCATTTTCTTTTGGTGGTTAACTTTCAAACTTTTTCATCACATGTAGTAAGTAAATCACAGTTGCTGAGCTTTTCCCCAACCTTATCCTTATTTTGTTTTCATACCGCCTTTTTATGCACAATTTATTTTATACTGCATATACTGTTTGTACACTACTCCTTTATGAACTATGCTTAGATCAATTGGCCATTTATCTTGAAATATTGCACATTGTATGCTGATATAACGACAATAACGATTCATTTTGTCTTACCTTTGTTAGGTCGAGCAATAGAAAAAAAATGTTTGCTGCTCACAGAGAATAGCTTGGTAAAGATTGATTCACTGAATACACAGTTTGAACCCATCCTCCCACAACGCTCTGGTGAAGGAGGAGTCAACTAGAATCCTCAGGACTCCAAACAAATGCCTGCTTGTACTGCCAACTGTGGTGCCAAATGAAAGAAACATGTAACTTTTTTTTTTAAATAATGTAATTTCTTCAGACATTTAGAAGTGTGTCCATTATTTAGTTACATTTTTTAAAGCGTCCGTCCGTCCAATCATCCATCCATCCATTTTCTTCCTCTTTATCTGGGGTCAGGTCCAGGATGCGGCAGTCTATGCAGAGATGCCCAGACTTCCTGATCCACTCACACCTCCTCCAGCTGTTCTTGGGGGACCCCGAGGCGACACCAGGCCAGAGAGACATATTCCCTGTAGCGTGTCCTGGGCCTTCCACCAGTCCTCGCCCCATGGGACATGCCAGAAACACCTGAGGGAGCCAACCAGGAAGCATTAGGAACAGATGCCCGAGCCTCCTCAGCTGGCTCCTTTCCACCTGGAGGAGCAAAGACTCTACTCCTCAATGAGCTCCTCACCCGATCTGGAAGGGTGCGCCGAGTCACCCTGCGAAGGAAACTCATTTCGGCCACTTGTATTCACGATCTTGTCCTTTGGGTCATTACCCAGATCTCATGACCATAGGTGAGGGTGGGAATGTAGATCTAGTGGTGAATTGACAGCTTTGTTCCCTGACTATGCTCCCTCTTTACCATGACAGTCCAATACAGTGACCGCATCACTGCCAATGCCGCACCAATCCGTCTAGCGATCTCACACTCCATCGTCCCTCACTTGTGAACAAGACCCCGAGATACTTGAACTCTTCCACTTGAGATTAACATATTTTGAAGCGTCAGTTCATAAATGTCCTCTCATGGCTACTCTCCAGTCAGTAAAAAAAAAAAAAAAACGACCAAATTTTATTTTCTTAGCCACTACTTATTAAAATCTGTAGACACAAAAGTTTTTCCTATAAATCACAGGTGGTGATTGGTGGTGACAGAAATAGTTTGGTGCTGGGGTGCGAGGGATCAGCCACAATCTTCCCTGCGGTTCTCAGAGTCCTGGAGGTCTACACATGCTGGAGACATCCAAGATTGCAGCCAATTACCTTCTCTGCAGCCCGGATGACATGCTGCAGTCTGTCCTTGTTCTTGGCGGTTGCACAAGCATACCAGATGGAAATATATTTTCATCAGTGCCTAGCTTCAATACACTCCTCCTTTGCTTCAATACCCCTCCAGTTTTTGAGGAGACCACCTCAACAGCAACATATATGCCAATAGCAGACTGGGTATTTTTCTCAATAGAGGTGTGGCTCAGGTATATACTATTTTTGTTTATGTTTGTTTACAAATGTTGGAGCTTGGTCTGTTTTTCAGTGTAGACCTGTGTCTCTGACTGTGACTAACTGGATGTGCTCTCTTCATCCTCTGACATGGGAGCTGGCTCGGAGCCCGTCTGCCTGGCTGTGTGTTTCCTGGACGAGGCCGCCTGTGGAGCTGGTTGCCTTTTGTATCTATGCTTCTTTTTCTATGTCTGCTTCTGTCTCCTTGAACCCCAGTGGGCCTCAGCAGATGGCCGCTCACACTGAGCCTGGTTCTGCTGGAGGTTTCTTCCTGTTCAAAGGGAGTTTTTCCTCTCCACTACAAGCATGCTTGCTGTGAGGGATTGCTGAAGAGTCAATGAGTTGATGCAATCAGCTGGTTTTCCTTAGATAGAAAACTTTGAAACAAACTGACTGGATGATCTGATTGAATTGTTCTTGTAAAGTCCCTCAAGAGGACATGATGTGAATTGACGCAATAGAAATAAACTGAATAGAATTTAATATGCTAATTTCTGATGTCTGCCCAAGGCAGGAACAAGGAAAGCAGGAACCCCCCACAAGCACGGACCAGAGGATTATGTTTCTTAGAATCACTTGGACATGAGCAATCCACATGGGGTTCTTCCTGTAAGAAAGTATCTTGTGACACACCAGGAATGCACATTGACAGATTTGGTATTTTCTGGCTCGTTAACTTTTTTCTCTTTCTCTAACATGAAGAAGCCCTGAAATGGATTTGGAAAAGGGAAGACAGTGAGGTCGACATGGCCATAGCCACCATCTCGAGATCTCTCGCAAGGGAAGGATGCCCACATCGGGACAAAGTCGTCACATTGTGCCTTGCTTACTGACATAGGTTATGTGCTGCGTTATCTGATTTTCACTTTTTTCTTCCTTCATACTTGGAATTGTTTTTGTCAATACAACAGCACTACATGGAAGTGGGTGGTTAAGACAGCCAACCTGTACTATGTCATGTCACCTTGAGGATGGACAAAGAAAATCAAGAACTTAATCACCCAGAGGAAGAGGGCACTGGATTTTGTCATGCTTTCGCCCAAAAAGAAGGAAGAAAAACTGGGGATGGTTTTCTTTTACAAACAGGAATTGAGATGGGCCCCAGCTCCCGGATATCTAGTATACCCCTTCTTAAATTGCCATCTGGCAACACCTAATTGACAAGACTTTGTTTCAGATTTCACTCCAATTCCAGCCAGTGAGTTCTACTCTCTGTCACAAAGTGTATTATGGTGGACCACAAGAATGAACTGTTGTATGGGAAGACCAGACACATGCTGACTTACCAATAATCGGCTTGATTTACCCGAAGTCACCCAGGTTGTTATCTGTTCATTACATTCCTATTGAGTTCTCCACTCTATTGAATTTCCTTCTTGTTCCCTTTTAAATTTTAGTATAACACCAATAGAAAATAGTGATTTTCCAATTTCTTTGCTCATCTGTGAGCCTGTGTAGGTATTTGAGCTCAAATTCCTTTTCATAAAGTACGTTTTACTTATATACTGTCATGATTGGAACTCGGAGGTAACCCAATTATGCAGAACACCTCTGACGGACACAGGGATGTAAAGTTTGACAGTTTATTTAGCACAAACACACAGAATGTATAGATTCTGGTTCGGGCCTGGATTCTGGTTTCACCGGAGTCTCGAGGGTCGTTGAGGTTTTCTCTGGGAGAGTCACTGTTGGTTCTGGAGAAGAGTTTAACAGCAGAGTCCGTTGCTGCTTCAGCGTCTCACGTCTAGCTTGAACAGACCTTGGCTTAGGTTTCCCAGCTCTAGTCCAGAGCTGCTTGGAGGTTCTCAGAGAATCTTCAGGGTTTGACTCTGAGGGTCGGCTCGGCTGGTTAGCTCTTCCTGAGCTTTCACAGGGGAGGCACGGGTTTTCCTGGAAAAACAGAGATAGTGGTTAGAATCCAACCTGGATTCAAAGTCATGGAGAAACAACGAAGATCTAGGCTTTAGAGCTGACCAACTGGAACAACACTGCGGCATTGAGGCAAGGTCTGAAGACAGCTTATATATAGTGGATCCCCTGATGATGGTAATGAGCAGCAGCTGTGCAGGAGGCTCTGCTCAGGAGGATCCACGGCGGACTCTGCAGGAGAAAGATGGTACTACTCCAGCTCCCAACATATACATTATAAAAATAATATTTAGTATAATCATATTTATAAATCCAAAACAAAGCAGCATGATTATCCATCTGTGTTATGTCAGATTGCTACACATTTATATGTTTTACTTGGTTTTTATTTTTTTTTAAACTGAACATTAATTCAGTTTGCTAAAAAAAAAAAAAAAAGAACGATAAGAGTATAAAATGTTATATTGAGCTTAAATGTTGTCATTCCCTTTCATCATATTAAAATGAATAAGAGGTTTACACAAAGTAGAATTCTAGTGGGAAATTCTGATGAAGCTTTAACTGCATCAACGTTTTAGCTTTGTTAGAAAGTGATTTACAGCAAATGTTTGTTTTTGTTATGATTCATTAAAGGGGTGAGCAAAATAATCTTAAAATTCAGCCTATTCCCTTTCAGACATTTATATGGTATGTGTTCTTGTGCTCTTTTTTTTTTTTACTTTTTGAGTAATCAACTAAATAAAGACTAAAGCTCAGCACACAAAGTAAATTAAACTACTTGTTATTTAAATAAATTTATGTCATTGATGGAAACTTGGATGTGTGGGAAACAAAGACAAAGTGTTATGAATTTAACATCCAAGCTGTTTCTTGCATTTCATCCACATGCCCACCAGATGGTGGCATGGATGGATTTATTTGACTTCACCCAAGTTATCTCCAAAGCAATAGTGAATTCAGTAAGTATATCATTTAATTTGCCATTGACTCGATTAACATTATAATATGTACCATCTAATAACGGTTAAAAGTAGATGTTAATATTATCTAAGGTACAATGTGGTTGTATGGTTAAAAAAATGTTTCTCCCACTTAGTCCTGTCAGCATCACGTTGAGGCCAGTGTCCTATTTCCAGCAGTCAATTAGCGAGAAGTCACCTGTCTGTCGCAGGCTAACACAAGGACACGCAACTACTATACACACACACACACTTACACCTAAGGAGAATGTAAAGAAGCCAATTAACAGTCTACATATTCAGTCATGTTTTTGTACTGTGGGTGGAAGTAGGAGTACCCAGAGAGAACCCACGCATGCTGAGGGAGAACATGCAAATTCCACCCAGATAGATCCCGTCCTGGAGTTGAACCCAGAACCTTCTTGCTGCAAGGCACCAGTGTTATCCAAAGGGGTTTTTGACAGAACTGACGGCAAAACTGAACACGATGAACGACAAGCTCCAGGGAAAAGACCAACACTTTCCCAACATGTTCAGCGTGGCGAATCCGTTCAAGGCCAAGCTTGGTTTTTGGAACACACAGCTGTAAAAGGGGAGGCTGAAACAATTTCAAACTAGGAGAAAATGTCATGGTGACCAGGATGATTTTTACCCTGAGGAAAACTGTAGCCACCTGCACAAAGTGGCAACAGTTGGAGTTTTAGTGAATTAGATGCCATAGAAAGGAGGTCTTCAAAAGGGGGTCCACGGAGGTACTGCATGGGGGTCTCAAAAGCTTTGGTTGATTAGATATTTTTTATATACCCCTCTACAATTTTTTCCACTAATTGAAATGTCTTTAAATACACATTAACATGAATTTAACAATTTAACAGACTGTAGTAAACAGATAAATGGAGGCAGAAGATGTCTTTCAGTCATCAATGCTCAAATTCAGCAATACACAGGAGTTCTTTCAAGCTGGGGACCATTTCATTCACAACACCTGTCCAATCAACCAGGAATCAGAAATACTTTAATAATCCCAGGGAGAAATTACTTTCGTTACACTACTCCATCTGTAACAGAGTGACAATTGGACCAGTTTGATAGAACACAAATTCATGCAATGTATAATTAGGGGTTCTCCGCTCCATCTTGCCATCAGTTTGGGGGTCCTTCGCCTGAAAAACATTGAAGACCCCTGCCACACAAGATGTTGCTGCATTCATCATTTATGCTTTCAGACCAGTGATGTGGATGAGGTAGCAGCCAAATTTGAGCAAGTATTTGCTCTGCCTAGTGGGGTTGGCATGGATAACTTTTGGGGACTGCAGAGAGAAGTTTCCCCTCCTCACCTCATATCAACAAAGTTTGAGTGCCTACTTTGGATCCTCTTACCTCTGTTAAATGGAGTTTTCACTGATGAAATTACCTTAGAGAACCTTACAGACAAACACTTCATTCACTTCACTTAGAACATTTCAGAACATTTCATATTTAGCCTACTCTAACATCAAAGATGCATTTAGAACAGCTCCGTCTCAAGTCTGGTAACAGAGAGGTTCTGAGGACAGCGAAAGCCAACTTGTACCGTGCCATTCAGAGAGCACATCCAGCCAGTCAGAGCCAGGGAAACAGGACTACACTGGAAAACGTGTAGTCCTGCTAAAAAAGCATCTAGGAACAAAGGTGTTGATGGCAGCAGCACAGCTGATATTTCTCTCCAGGATGGAGTCACAGCCAAACAGGAACAGATCAGATGAAGCTACTATGAGTTAAAGTAATCCTGAAGGTTATTAGAAAGTGGTCAGAGAGGACAGGGTTGTGAGGAAATACTGTTATTTCTTCACATTCTATGCCGTATGTCAGCACAAGATCCAAAGTATGAAGATGAGAATGTGTGGGACTATTCACATTTTGAACAAAGCCAATAGTGTCTAAGATAGCATTAAAGGCTGCTCTTAAGCTATCGCCTTCAATGTCAGCATGGATGTTAAAATCTCCCACTATGATGACCCTGTCAGTATTTAACACCCAATCAGAAAGGAACTCTGAAAACTCATCTAAAAATTCAGAGTAAGGACCTGGTGGACGATACAAAGTTACAAAAAGAAGAGGTTTTCTTGCCTTGAAATTTGGATCAGGGAAATTAGGGTTAAATGTTCAAAAGAGTTATAGGTATTAACTGTTTTGGGAGTAATCAGTAAGTCAGACTGGTAGATTATTACATACTTCCTCCTCCAGAACTTGCGGATGTGAAAATTTAAATAGCTTGAAGGAGTTGCCTCATTTATGCTCACATAATCCCACTTGCTGCAGCCAGGTTTCTGTAAGGCAACATAAGTCAATGTGATTATCACATATCAAGTCATTAACTAGCAGACTTTTAGAGGAAAGAGATCTTATGTTAAACAGACCACATTTAATCGTTTTAACTTTTTCCCCAATTGGAGTTATTTTGATTTTAATTAGATTATCATGATTTACTCCTTTGGGAATATTTGCTAATTTATTAGATTTTGGTCGTGGGCAAGACACTGTCTGGATGGAGTAAAGAGTGTGTAACAGTAGAGAAGCTGCAGAGATGTGTGTTAAACTTCAACTCTGCTTCCTGGTCTGCACCCTGGGGGGTCAGGGTTTTGGAGGACTAATAAATGTGGCCAGATTCCTAGAAAGAAGAGCTGCACCATCCAAAGTGGGATGGATGCCGTCTGTCCGAATCAGACCAGGCTTTCCCCAAAAGGATTGCCAATTAATAATGTGGCCCACGTTGTTTTCAGGACACCAGCGGTTGAATAACAACATGCGCCTAAACATGTCATCAATCAATATATGTTTTAACAAAGAATATTTAGAGTACAACACCATGTGCAGGCCTGAAGAAGACCAAGTAGGAACTCCCTTAAAACTCCCTGTACACCAAGAAAGTTTAAAAAACAATCCACAGGATTTTGTTTCCAAGTTTTAAGACGTTTCACTTCCCATCCAGGAAGCTTTCTCAATTGAAAATGTCAGAATCAGTGTTGAGTTTGAGGCCTTGTGTTGGCTTAGAAAACATGTAAATTGAACCGGAAGAACAGGTCTGCTCCTTGGAAATGGGGACTCGTCTAGGTTATCTGTAACCCTACAATACCCTATACTGGTCTGATAGGAAGGGGTTTGTTAGTGGTAATTGTTTGCCTCGTTGAATAGGCAAGATGTTTTGGTCTCCTGTATGGGGGAGGGGTGGGGGTTGGGTTGGGATGACTGAGGAAGGAATAAACTCTATCGCTGCATTGTAAGTTTACAATGCTAATTCTGACATTTTGCATTAAAAAGGCTTACTGGATGGGATATAAAACGTTTTCAAACTTGGAAACAGTCTAGGCGGGAGAAAATACAGCCAATTCAGGTGATTCTCTTTGGCTCTGCCTTCATTGATCTTCATTACAACGCACTAACACTTTTTACCTGTTTAAATCACAAGCCCCTACATAAAGCTCTGTTCTTGCTCTTCAATACACTTTCATAACCCTGCCCCATCCCTTTAAATCCTCACCTTACCCCAAAATAAACCACTACTACCGAACTACCGAAACCTGACCTTTACCCAAAATCTGCCCAGCCCACAAGCTTTACTACCATCCCATTGATTGGAAGTCTGGGGTTTGACTTCCACCACCCAATTTCATTCTATCATCTGGTTGAATTGTAAAGCGTTTTGAGATGACATATGTTATGAATTGGTACTATATAAATAAACTTTATTGAATGGGTGATGTCCATTTTCTCTAGAGTCAATTTTGCAATATTCTGCTTCTTGACTACTGTTATATCACACATGGTGTTGAATTCCACTTTTTTCCCATGAACCTCCTCTTGTTTATTAACTTCTTAACATCCATCTTTTTTGGGGTAATCCTTGTCTATTTTGCATACCGAAATGAAAAAGCAAATAACTTACGAACTGTAAGCCCAAATTACGTTTGCAATACAGTTTTTCAAACCTTAAACCCTATAGATTCTGAATATATAAAATTATAAATTATAAAATCATGAAATTGGGTAAGTAGAACATATACAAACCTGCATCGGTTCAAACATGACTCAAAGTTGTTGTTTTTTTATTCTCAAAATGATAGGTATTTTTTGAACAGCAGTAAAAAAGACAATTTTGAGAAAAAGCAGGTTTTATTGTATTATAATTGTTCTACATCATGTCAACCACAAATGCAGAAAATTTCAGACCTCTAGCAATAACAGTTCCAGAGCTGTTGGGATTGGAAATTTTGGTGTCAGCTTGGAGCTGCGCACAATGGCTCCACCTGCTGGTAAAA